>CM041791.1:96297100-96341317 GCA_023375725.1 Nephotettix cincticeps | reverse complement strand
TAGGTAAATTTTACTTTTACCCAGTGATGGACATTTTATTGTTTGTATGGCAAAAACTGTCAAAAAATATAATGTACTATGTATGAGTGGAGGCTGTCAAATTTAGAATTTTAGGGAAATTGAGATTTGCGTGAGTTTAAGTGGGTTCTAATGACTTCGTACCACACTTTCCTAACTGTGCTTACCTTCTATTAAAAAATATTCTACATATTGCTATGTAATTAAGACCCAACCTCAAAAATTCATACAGTAAATATATTTTGGTAAATACCATGTAGGAAAGTAGTTGCTTCTGGAATCAAACTAGGTCTGTGACAACAATGAGAAAATGATATATTAACTGTGATGAAGGGATATTGGCGTTGGATGCATATGGCTGAAAGGCCAAACTGGCAGCAGAAAGCATGATGGGTATGGATGGCTAGAGGCTGGCACTCCAAATACTAGCATTTAGAAATTTTCGTATTATGATATTAGCCCTGTCTGGTTATGTTATAATGAATGTTTAGTTTTTAGTATAAAGTTAAGAAGTTTCTACTGTATATATTTTGGTAGATTAAACTCACTGGAAATATTTGTGTCATGTCAACCATCATTATTGTAAAAGGTAATTATTATTGCTCACTGCTATGTACACCTTTGTATTACTAAATGATATTTATTTTATAATAATGCCATTAATATTCCATGCAAACAGTATTTTGATAAAGAGCCGAGATGTTATCTTGAATTCAAGGTCAAGATTTTTTTATATCAGTTTATAGAAATCCTTAACAGTGAAGATTTTATTAAATTACCAGTGGTAATTTAATAAAAATAAATACAAATATTTTAAATGATTTTGATCTTAAAGATTATAAGAGCGTGTATTATTTTATTTTCTGTCTCTGATCGCTTATGTATATTTAAGATATTTCCTTGATGGGTCAGTCATTTAAGTTTCTCCAAATGTCTTGCCAAAATAAAACTGAAAACTATTTTTAAGCAACTGTAAGTCAAAATGTTCCTAGATTGTTTGTTTTAAGATGAATCTCTACTTGTTACTATTTATCACATCAGCAATGAACTTTAGGTTTTATATGTTGTGAATATAAATTACATAATATGGTCAAGATGGTATTTGACAAGGATTTCTTTCTATATATGTGAGGAGAGGTGTGTGGTGTATGGGGACCAGATTTGCTGACGCCTGGGTCAGACAGGCGCATTGACCCTGTGATTTTGTTTGGACCCGCTTCAGTCTTTCCCCTTGGTCTTCTTCAATACTTATTTTTAGAATTAAATGGCCTAAGAAATTTACATTGAATAGTCTTAGTATTTAAAGCTGTTGAATTTCATTTATTTATAGCTAACTGTTTTTACTTTCTTATACTACTGTTTACACAACTTATTTGTTATATTGAGACTGCATAGTATAAATTTTCTTGTTAAAGATATCTACTGAACAATTCATGTTAAAAGTATAGTGTGGATAATTTTGTCATAGTGATGAATTTACTTCAAATTATTTTATATCAGTCTCTTCTACATCATGTTATTGTGTTGTGATAATTATCTTCTTTATTTAAACATTTTTATTATAAAATACATAATACTTTACATTTCTATGTGTATTTTTGTATCAATTTAATGTCAGACTAAAATAATACCTTGTAGAACGGTTAATAGCAAAAATTTGTTTCCACTCCCAATGAAACTATAGTTTAAATGATGAAAGCCAGTCTGTCGATTTTTTTATTACTTATTGTTTGGTGTTGAACATTTTATCTAATAGCAATTTAGATTGATTACCTATACTTTGCACTGGTGATGTCAATAACGGTAAATGTCCCATGTGGTAATAAGACCTTATCAATTCTATGAAATAATACTTTTCTAAAACCTTAAATTTTAGTTTTAGAAATATGTAATTATATGGTACATGCTCCAATGAGTTTAAATCATGTTTTAATAAATTGATCAGATCTTTTTTATAATGGCTGTAAGAACTGCATATGCTGGCTAGAAATAGAATTGTAGATTGTATGTAGTTCATTTGAACATCCGTAGCTCAAGAATATCTGTTGAAGTGCTCTTAGACCAATTTGGCTTTTTGTTCATAACACATATCTACATTTGTTGATATAGAGGAATAATTAGAAGATACTTTTACTACTTGAAATTGTATATGACAATAGAAAGGTCCTGTGTTTTGATCCTGGAATCCAGAGAAATTTCATTTTGCTACCAGGGACAGTAATTTTGTTCTAGTCATTATGGTACTCGTATTATGGTTGTAAGTTATGTTTACTTGTACCTGTTTGTCATGTGTTTATTAAACTTCCTATACTATTATAACTATATTGACAGTTTATTTGTGTTGCTTCTTTTGCTTTGTCTTGTTAAGTGATAATGCCTTGTTATGTTTTTATGTGATGGTTTAGCTCGATGTTGGTTATTTGTATGTTTGGATGCAAAATTATACCTTTCATGTTTAAAATTTGAATAAAAGACAATTATTCCTAAGATATTTTGTTCTATTTAATCCCTAATGTGTTATCATAAGGTTTTTTCCAACCCTTTTTACATTATTAAGTTCAAAAGGTTTAGTTGAAATCTAGTAATGTCAGTAAAGAAGGCAAGAAAGTACAAAATTTTGTTTCATGACTCAGGAAAGGAAATTGTGATGTTTTGTACTTACACACATTTTAGTAAATAACTTAACAAATTAATGAGTTCACCAACACAATGTATCTCAATTTCAAACCACTCATGTTTCAATAACCCTTAATTCATAGCAACATTAGTTGACAACAACAATACTGACACTTAGATTACACGTTTAATTTTTCATGTAATAATTTTTATACTATTTAGGTTCTTTTATTGGATTATCTTCTTTTATAGGATTATCAATGACCATACTTCAAAAGGCTTTCTAAATAAACATAGTAAACTTAACAAAATTCTTTTTATCCCATCCTGAAGTATGTGGAGTTCGCCAGAAGAGGTAGGATCAACTGAAAATAAATAGCATATTATTTTTTGAGGAGAAGTAAGGTACACCTGTCATCAGAATTTGACCACTGCAAATTTTTTAAGGAAGATAACAATTCTCCAGTAGCTACTTAACACTCAAGATACAGCTTTGTTTCTCAGTGTATCTGATGTCCTAAATCCCACTAGGCGTAACATAGTTGGTAGTGATAATCACTGTTTATATCAAACTATATCTTTAAAATTAGTTTTAAATCCTAAGCAATAAGTTAGTAAAAAAGATAATAAGCTTTTTGCTAATTATGTAACATTGTATAATATTAAGACATTAGAATTAAACTGATTTAATATTGTTTGGTACTTACTATCTTACTGGAGTAGCCCCCCATTCGTACCCAAGTCGGTACTTGCCCTTCATCAACACAGCCTCTCCAGCTTCCTCATGT
The DNA here is from genome assembly GCA_023375725.1 of Nephotettix cincticeps. Lineage (NCBI taxonomy): Eukaryota > Metazoa > Arthropoda > Insecta > Hemiptera > Cicadellidae > Nephotettix > Nephotettix cincticeps. The sequence goes on along the minus strand of CM041791.1, from coordinate 96,337,895 downwards.
TTTTCCGGACTTGGTTCCACCATCTTGCTTTTGGTCTTCTGCCTTCAGGAACATTTCTCAATATGCAGTTTACTACTGAGGTTTCTTCTTTTCTCAATAGGTGTCCAGTCCAACATTGTAACCAACATAACCTCCAGCTTTTGATATCTCCTACTATAAGATCTTTGTAAAGGTGTCGGATTTTGTGATTGTGTTTAATCATCCAAATACCGTCTTCAAAAGTAGGACCAAAGATCTTTCAAAGTACCTTGTTTCCAAAATCAAGGACCTTCTTCTCTTCCTTCTTGTTCAAGTTCTAGTTTTCTGAGCCAAATATTAGTAATAATTATACAAATTAATTGTTGTTAATAGTTTATTGCATGTAAAGAAACTTTTATTTTCTATTCCTTGAAAAAATAACACCACTAGTGCTCTAGTGGTGTTATCTAGTAACTTCCAGTTCTTTCGAGTTATTGTTTGTAAGTGTCACTTCTTGGTATGTTAAACACACCACTATAAGTTATAAATAAATAAGTTATATTTAAATTTAGTTCATAAATTGTGCAGTTTGGTTGTTGAACCTGTCTAGGTCTGAGGTCTACTTACCTGGGAGCGTTTCACAATACCGAGTTTTCACTATGCCGAGGAAGGCTAAAAATCCATTAAATATCGAACATTCACTACCCTGAGGTTTCACAAAACCGAGTACTTTATAAAGTTCAACTGTTTCACTTCGCCGAGGTTTCACAAAACCGAGTAAGGGGCTGAGTACCGTCAGCTCAAGAAGTGACTGTAGAAGCCTGTGTAGTGTGCAGTATTACGTGCTTTGCAAGCACTCGCTGTCCAGTCGTTTAATGAACATAACGCATGACACAAAATTGATATTGAAGATTTAATAATAGATAGTTTATAGCTTATAATTTATATTTTAGTTAATAATAGTTAATACATTTAGTTAATAAAATAAGGTATGTCATAACAATGGCAACTGTAGTTTTCATGTACAAGATGTCATATTCACAATCTATTAATTATTGTTTTGAGCTTAGTTTAATAAATAAAAAATTATAATATTGTGAATTAAAATAATTTTTAGAGCTTTATGATTCTTTAAAACCATAAGATCCGAAAAATGTATAAAACACAAATCCTATATTGTTTCTATACCCCAAGAATATATTTCATAAGTGCTATTCGCAATTTTGTATAGCTAAAATATATTAATATATTTTAATTGTAACTCGACAGCGCGCCGCATTAAACTTACACCTTGACCTGATGGACTACGACCAGTAATTCTCGTTCGTCATGCAACTTGACTTATTAAATTATTAAACTTAAATAATTTTTGAAACTCTTGTTATTGAACAAATTTCATATCCAAGGACATGAAATGATTCAGGTAAAAGTACCCAATAATTTTGTCCTGTGACCTTTTACCATAAATATAATACCCCCGTCGCAGCAGACCTGTGTACTCAGCGAATTTCCAAATCAATTATAAATAATAATAATAATATATGACTAAGTTTTATAAAAATCTGTCCCCAAACGTGAGAATTATTTGCCTATTCTCCATAAGATTAACATGGGAAAGAGTGTGCAGGTTTGCTGCTGTGAGGAACACTGAAATTATGCATTTCTACCATAAATAATTTTTATCTTAACATTTATACCAACTTTTATCAACATCTGTCCATAAATAAAGGGGTTTGTCTATTCCCTATATGATTAATATGGAAAAATAGTATGTAGGTTTGCTGCCATGATAAACACATAAACTATGATTTTTAAGTATAAATGGATAGATCTTAACCACATGAAGCTAAATATCAAGTTTTATCCAAAAATATTGATTAATATGGGAAATATTAATTTTTCCCTATCCTCCATAAGATTAACATTGGAGCCCCACAATACAACGTACTGTGTTTAGATTTTTTAATATCTCGGTAACCGTTGAAGATAGAGAAAAACTTTAAGGAACTTAATTGTGTAGTTTTTTAAGCTGATTCCAATGGTGAAATATAAAATTAGAAATTTTTAAAAACTACATGTGAAAAACGTAAAAAACCCCATTTTGGGGTACAAAACCCCCCCAAACTACCCGTTCCCATTGACCGATATGTCTGGTTAACGAACTCGTCCGAGCACTTGTAGGAATACACGTCTCTACCAAATTTGGTCTTGATTGGATCATTTTTTCGAGAGTTATCGTGCTAACAGACACATATATATATATATATATACATATATACATATATATATATATATATATAAAAATTTTAACGACTATTGTTTTTGGTCTCTGGGCACCTAAAGAAGAAAAAATAACACGGTCTCGGGCTTAACTCTTGCCATGAGACCTACGGTAATAGCTTCTTCCCTATGGGAAATTCGCTAAAATTTAATCGTGTTATAATTAATTACGTCACCACAGACATTTCGCCATCTAACAGATTTCATTTTTAGCCCAAACATTAATACATATGTCAAACTATATGATTTCGTACCCGAGGAGTCCAATTTTACTTTCTCCCCTTATACATAGTATATGGAGAAAGTATTGTTTTCGTCAAAATTTTCGAATTTGAGTTGAGAGTGGATATATATATCCATTTTGGGGTCCCCTGAATCCAAAAAAGTGGATTTCGACGTGATATCTGTCCGTCCGTGTGTCTGTCTGTGTGTGTGTGTGTGTGTGTGTGTGTGTGTGTCTGGATATGTACAAAGCCACAGCCTACCCCGTTGGTCCGATTTAGATGAAATTTGGTTTGTATGTATATATTCACCATATTAGCGAATTTCCCATAGGGAAGAAGCTATTACCGTAGGTCTCATGGCAAGAGTTAAGCCCGGGACCATGTTATTTTTTCTTCTTTAGGTGCCCAGAGACCAAAAACAATAGTCGTTAAAATTTATATATATATATATATATATGTATATATGTATATATGTATATATGTATATATGTATATATATATATATGTGTCTGTTAGCACGATAACTCACGTAAAAATGGTCCGATCAAGACCAAATTTGGTAGAGACGTGTATTCCTACAAATGCTCGGACGAGTTCGTAAACCAGACATATCGATCAATGGGAACGGGTAGTTTGGGGGGGTTTTGTACCCCAAAATGGGGTTTTTTGCGTTTTTCACATGTAGTTTTTAAATATTTCTAATTTTATATTTCACCATTGGATTCATCTTAAAAAACTACACAATTAAGTTCCTTAAAGTTTTTCTCTATCTCTAACGGTTACCGAGATATTAAAAAATCTAAACACAGTACGTTGTATTGTGGGGCTCCAATGTTAATCTTATGGAGGATAGGGAAAAATTAATATTTCCCATATTAATCTATATTTTTGGATAAAACTTGATATTTAGCTTCATCTGGTTGAGATCTATCCATTTATACTTAAAAATCATAGTTTATGTGTTTATCATGGCAGCAAACCTGCATACTCTTTTCCCATGTTAATCATATAGGGAATAGGTAAACTCCTTTATTTATGGACAGATGTTGATGAAAGTTGGTATAAATGTTAAAAATAAAATTTTTTTATGGTATAAATGCCTACTTTCTGTTATCCTCACAGCAGCAAACCTGCACACTCTTTCCCATGTTAATCTTATGGAGAATAGGCAAATGATTCTCATGTTTATGGATAGATTTTAATAAATCTTGTTATATATTATTATTATTATATTATTGATTTGGAAATTCGCTGAGTACGCAGGTCTGCTGCGACGGGGGTATATATATATATATATGTGTCTGTTAGCACGATAACTCTCGTAAAAATGGTCCAATCAAGACCAAATTTGGTAGAGACGTGTATTCCTACAAGTGCTCGGACGAGTTCGTTAACCAGACATATCGGTCAATGGGAACGGGTAGTTTGGGGGGGTTTTGTACCCCAAAATGGGGTTTTTTGCGTTTTTCACATGTAGTTTTTAAAAATTTCTAATTTTATATTTCTCCATTGGAATCAGCTTCAAAAACTACACAATTAAGTTCCTTAAAGTTTTTCTCTATCTCCAACGGTTACCGAGATATTAAAAAAACTAAACACAGTACGTTGTATTGTGGGGCTCCAATGTTAATCTTATGGAGGATAGGGAAAAATTAATATTTCCCATATTAATCAATATTTTTGGATAAAACTTGATATTTAGCTTCATGTGGTTGAGATCTTCCCATTTATGCTTAAAAATCATAGTTTATGTGTTTATCATGGCAGCAAACCTGCATACTCTTTTCCCATAATAATCATATAGGGAATAGGCAAACTCCTTTATTTATGGACAGATGTTGATGAAAGTTGGTATAAATCTTAAGATAAAAATTATTTATGGTAGAAATGTCTAATTTCAGTGTTCCTCACAGCAGCAAACCTGCACACTCTTTGCCATGTTAATCTTATGGAGAATAGGCAAATAATTCTCATGTTTATGGACAGATTTTTATAAAACTTGTCATATATTATTATTATTATATTATTGATTTGGAAATTCGCTGAGTACGCAGGTCTGCTGCGACGGGGGTATCTCCAGGCATTTTTTTCATTTTAGCGAATTTCCTATAGAGAAGAAGCTATTACCGTAGGTCTCATGGTATGACTTAAGCCCGGGACCATGTTATTTTTTCGTCTTTAGGTGCCTAGAGTCCAAAAACAATAGTCGTTAAAATTTTTATATATATTAGCGAATTTCCCATAGGGAAGAAGCTATTACCGTAGGTCTAATGGTAAGACTTAAGCCCGGGACCATGTTATTTTTTCGTCTTTAGGTGCCTAGAGTCCAAAAACAATCGTCATGTGGTTGAGATCTATCCATTTATGCTTAAAAATCATAGTTTATGTGTTTATCATGGCAGCAAACCTGCATACTCTTTTCCCATATTAATCATATAGGGAATAGGCAAACTCCTTTATTTATGGACAGATGTTGATGAAAGTTGGTATAAATGTTAAGATAAAAATTATTTATGGTAGAAATGACTACTTTCAGTGTTCCTCACAGCAGCTAACCTGCACACTCTTTCCCATGTTAATCTTATGGAGAATAGGCAAATAATTCTCATGTGTATAGACATATTTTTAAAACTTGTCATATATTAAATTATTGATTTGGAAATTCGCTGAGTACGCAGGTCTGCTGCGACGGGGGTATTTAATTTTAAGGGTAGTTCACCCCAAAAACCCCCAAAAAAAATTGAAAAATCCAAATTTCTCAAAAACAACTCTAACGATTCTGATTATAATTCGATAGTTTATAGTGCACAGAGTAATAAATTATTTGATACCACCCGCATGTCTGTAAAAATGACAGTTCAAAAGTTATGGGCTTTTAAATATCAAAAAAATCAAATTTTAAAATTTTTAGCGAAACAAAAGTAAAGTGTTACTTAACTGGCGCCATTGAAACCAGCTTAAAAAACTAAACTAATTAGTATTTTTAATTATTTGTCTACGACTAACGGTTCCAGAGAAAAGATCAATTTACGGTCCCTGATAAACGCGTTACTCTTTTCCCATATTAATCATATAGGGAATAGGCAAACTCCTTTATTTATGGACAGATGTTGATGAAAGTTGGTATAAATGTTAAGATAAAAATTATTTATGGTAGAAATGACTACTTTCAGTGTTCCTCACAGCAGCTAACCTGCACACTCTTTCCCATGTTAATCTTATGGAGAATAGGCAAATAATTCTCACGTGTATGGACATATTTTTAAAACTTGTCATATATTAAATTATTGATTTGGAAATTCGCTGAGTACGCAGGTCTGCTGCGACGGGGGTATTTAATTTTAAGGGTAGTTCACCCCAAAAACCCCAAAAAAAAATTGAAAAATCCAAATTTCTCAAAAACAACTCTAACGATTCTGATTATAATTCGATAGTTTATAGTGCACAGAGTAATAAATTATTTGATACCACCCGCATGTCTGTAAAAATGACAGTTCAAAAGTTATGGGCTTTTAAATATCAAAAAAATCAAATTTTAAAATTTTTAGCGAAACAAAAGTAAAGTGTTACTTAACTGGCGCCATTGAAACCAGCTTAAAAAACTAAACTAATTAGTATTTTTAATTATTTGTCTACGACTAACGGTTCCAGAGAAAAGATCAATTTACGGTCCCTGATAAACGCAGTACGTTGTCTGAAAGCGCCCAATGTTATTCTTATGGAGAATATAAATACCCCCGTCGCAGCAGACCTGCGTACTCAGTGAATTTCCAAATCAATAATATAATAATTATAATATATGACAAGTTTGGTCAAAATCTGTCGATAAACATGGGAATTATTTGCCTATTCTCCATAAGATTAAAATGGGAAAGAGTGAGTAGGTTTGCTGCTGTGAGGAACACTGAAAGTATACCATCAAAAATTTTATTTTTAACATTTATACCAACTTTTATCAACATCTGTCCGTAAATAAAGGAGTTTGCCTAATCTCCATATGATTAACATGGGAAAAGAGTATGCAGGTTTGCTGCCATGATAAACACATAAACTATGATTTTTTAGCACAAATGTATGGATCTCAACCACATGAAGCTAAATATCAAGTTTCATCAAAAAATATTAGATAATAAGTGAAAAATTAATTTTTCCTAATCCTCCATAAGATTAACATTGGAGCCTTAAAATACAACGTACTGTGTTTAGATTTTTTAATATCTCGGTAACCGTTTAAGATAGAGAAAAACTTTAAGGAACTTAATTGTGTAGTTTTTTAAGCTGATTCCAATGGTGAAATATAAAATTTGAAATTTTTAAAAATTACATGTGAAAAACGCAAAAAACCCCATTTTGGGGTACAAAACCCCCCCAAAGTACCCGTTCCCATTGACCGATATGTCTGGTTTACGAACTCGTCCGAGCAGTTGTGGGAATACACCTCTCTACCAAATTTGGTCTCGATCGGACCATTTTTACGAGAGTTATCGTGCTAACAGACACATATATATATATACATATATACATATATACATATATACATATATATATACATATATATATATATATATATATAAAAATTTTAACGACTATTGTTTTTGGTCTCTGGGCACCTAAAGAAGAAAAAATAACATGGTCTCGGGCTTAAGTCTTACCATGAGACCTACGGTAATAGCTTCTTCCCTATGGGAAATTCGCTAAAAGATAAATTTCTTCCTTATTTTCCAACCATTTTCCATGAAACTTGGTATGAAGCGTAAGGTCAAATCGCTCAACAAAACAAACTATAAAAAGCTCGGTATTACCGGGGGGAGGGTTTCTCCCATGAAATTCGAACAATTATTTTAACTTGATCTCTCTTGTTTTTATTTTCAGAAATGGGATGATTATTTTTGAAACAATAAATTATTAAACTATATTTTTATATTAATGTTGAAGAACATGATAGTTTTATTACAGATTGTCTTTTTTAAATTTACTTAAGGGAGAAAGTATGTGTCTGTCCACTGATACTGTTTATTTAAATTTCGACCCACGGAAAACTTAGTTTAGGCCGTACACAGATAAACACAGAAAAACTTAAGTAATTTTTAAAACGCTTGTTACTAAACAAGTATCATATCCAATGACATGAAATGATTGAGAAAAAAACACCCAATAATTTTGGTCTTGTGACCTGTTACCATAAATATAAAATTTATATTTAGGTTGTTCATTTGGGCGGGCGCGACGAGGGGACTAGGCCAGCTGAGGGAAATCCCTGCTTGGTGCGCCTGTCAAACGAGTCAACCAGGATTTGTAGTCCTTGCGACCACCCTAATTAGGCAACTGTAGGTCGCCTAATTAACATCTAGGACTGTAGGTGTATTATGCATAACTTCTTTCTCTTATATGAAACATTTTTATAACATTAAACCTTTTAAGTGTTTCTTTTCACCTTTCACATTAACATTTTTTACAGCTATGGGTATTTCCAAGATGAATTATTTGAATTGTTTCTTTTACCATTAGAATGAGTTAGAGAATACCCTATTTAGTTTATTACACAGCATAAAATCAAGGCTGTGAGATTACAAAAAAATTGTGTTAATTATCTTTATGTTAGTAATAATTTGTGTTTAATCAATAACTTATAGCTTGTTATTGCAATAAGTTATATTTTTTACAGTCAAGAAAAAACTGAATTGTTCTAAATAAACAAATCATTCAAATAAACAATCAAACTCTCTCTGCTTTGGAGCATAAAATTATTTTCGTTTACTATTTCCTATAATTTTCTTTTTTAACATTCATCCATGGACAATCTCTGTATAATATATTAAAACAGTATAAAGTTATTAGATCAATAATGTCATTTACATGGATTTTAGGCAGTGAATCCCTTCAAAGTGTATGATACTCAAAGTGTATGTTGGCTGGGAGGCCGACTAGCTCTCAGTGCGAACTCACTTCTAGAGCGGGCGGTACTCAGCTCCTTACTCTGTTTTGTGAAACCTTGGTGTAGTAAAACAGTTGATTTTTATAACATACTTGGTTTTGTGAAACCTTTTGTGAATTTCCGATATGTATAGGATTTTTAGCCTCACTCGGCATAGTGAAGACTCTGTTTTGTGAAACCCACCCCTTACCTGCGTGAATATAATTTCCTGTTTATTTATTTGTAGATCAACATAATATTTGTCTGGTACTGTATAACTATTATCTTTGATTACAACTGGTAAGACCAAGGTGTGTGCAAAGTTAGAATATATACGTTTATCCCATTCTTGATTCCTTTATTTGAGCTCTTCACCCTTTGCAATGCATCTAATATAGCAATGTTAAACAGTGAAGGCGTGGGGGATAGTCCACATCTCTGTCACACACCAGTGTTTACCTCAAAGTTTTGGGTGAGTTTTCCATTACATTCACCAAACAATCCTTGTCTGGTGCTTTGTTTTTCAGGGATTTAATGGCCACTTCTTAATTCATCTTTCAATGTATTTCTCTTGTTAAAACTATCCATATCAAATCCTTATCAAATCATGTGGTTTTCCTCTTGTTTTTTTTCTATCACATACTTCTAATGAACATTGTTGTATAGTATTCCTTAGGGTATTTGATGCCTGAAAATTTCAATGATTTCAGTTTCTGCTCCTATTTGACCTGTATGATTTAATTTTTTTTGAGCAATAAAACTGTTTGACATTTTCAATCAAAACTCTTGGGATAGTGGTGAGTGAGTGTCAAGTTGACCGTGACAAAGGTGGCCCTCCCCTTACCCACTTGACCCCAATATTGTTTTCATGGCAATAAAATATTTCACGTAATCGTCTTAACACTAAACTAACTAAAAAATTGTGTTTACTTCCCTGTGGAAAATAGCCTAGATCATGTCTGAGGGGAATATTTTCAGCTCCTCTAAACAGCTGTTCTCATAACCATATGTGACATCATTTCCATTTCACCCTTTGGGTCTCTTAAATTGCTAACTCCCTTCCAGAGGCTATTCATATCCATATCAAATAAACGATATCAGTGGACTAACACAATATACTTTCTCCTGTTAGTAAATTTAAAAATGATAATCTGTAATAAAAGTATGATAAAGTTAGTTATTTTATTTTATCGAAACATAATTTAATAATTTATTATTTCTAAAAAAATCATCCAATTTCTGAAAATAACAACAAGAGAAACAGAGTTAAATTAATTTTATGGGGAGGAACCCCCCCCCACGGTAATACCAAGCATTTTTGAGTAGGTTTTGTTGGGTGATGTGATCTTACACTGCATACCAAGTTTCATGGAAAACGGTTGGGAAATAAGGAAGAAATTGATTTTTTAATAATCTACATAAGAATAAAATTGCATGTTCTCAGACAACGTACTGCTTAAATCATGGACAGTAAATTTCATAAAACTTTTCAATGGAACTGTTAGTTGTAGACAAATAATTTAGATTAAAAGATTTAAAAGATTAATTTGTTTAGTTTTTTAAGCTGGTACCAATGGTTGCAGTAAAATTATACTTTACCTTTATTGGTTTTGCGGAATAACTAAAAAAAATTTATTTTTAAAGCCCATAACTTTTAAACGCCGATGTTTTAAGAAATGCGGGTGGTGTTATTTTGCTTATCTCATAAAGGACTATACATCATATAGTTTTCATCAAAATCATTAGTTTTTGAGGAATTTTCATTATATGTGTTTTGATGGTTTAGTGGTAAAATACCCTTAAAAATTCGGAGATACCATGGATGTGTTACCTACGCAATGAATTTCATGAAAATCTGATCAAATAGTCTCGTCTTTAGGCTTCTGCAGATTCCACTCAAAGATGGACAGACATCATTTTCAAAACTACTTTTTCCAATTCTGTAGGCTCTAACATGGATATATCCACCAGAAACTCAAATTCTGACGAAAACAATACTTTCTCCTTATACTATCATATAAGTGGAGAGGGTACAAATCATTAATTGGATCCTGATCATAACATCCTCCAAAACATGTAAAAAATTCAAATTACCTGCGATGCCAATTTTATAAAAAGTATCCTTAGGGTATGATACTTCATATGGATGTGTTGACAGAACCAGGTGCAAGGCAAGTGAACAACACTCTGCTGCAACTTGGTGCTCTTGACATTAGCTTTGTGATTGTACTGCCCAACACTCTAACTGTAATACTATCTCACCAGCAACCTCTCCAGAACCTCTAAGAGCGATTGCTTTGATTGCTGTAGTGGTGTTGACAGGACCAGGTGCAAGAGCCGGTCAGCAACACTCTGCTGCTGTTTGGTGTGCCTGCCACTGGAGTTTTGACTGTATTGGTCAACACCCTAACTGTACTACTGTGCCATCAGCAACTGCTAGCAGCTCTTAGGACTCTATGGGATACTTATCGGTATTGCTTGTGATACAGAAATAGTTTTAATGCAAGATAAACTTTATTATTGTAACAAAAAGCAATTATTTTTATTACATTTACACTATTCAACAAATTGTAATTAAAATAATAACTACAATAATCATTCAAGCCTCACTTTATTACGTGTTTTACTGTAATTGCTGTTTTGGGAGTGATGTTACAATCAATAGATAACAAAATAGACACATATTACAGGTGATTATATTTTAGTTCTGAATATTTCACCTACAACTTAACTTATCATAGAAAATATATTTACAATTATTAAGCATAAGATTTTTCTGCTTACTTGCTAGACCCCAATTAATAATTTGTTTGAATAAAATATTTTTTATTTTTATTTTTTTAACATCTCCTACTTAACATAATTTTTATAAATTGATAATTGATCAATCCTTTTACAGAACATTGGAGGCCAAACCACAGATGATCAAAGCTCTAGGCCTGTTGCTTCTGATGTATTTCTGGTTCCTGCCTTTGCTGGTAGTCGCTGTGCATTTTTACAAAATCATATTATATGTGTTTCTCATCATAACCGATCTCCAGATATGTTTTATAGCTCTTATGGCAGAAGGAGCATTTAAAGCACTAAGAAAGAAAGTGAAGGATTATTACAAACTAATTGTGGTAAGTAGAACAGAAAATTCTCTGTAGAATGCTAGTATCTACCAACACTTTATTGCTCAGCCTAGAACCACAAACTTATTGTTTTGAACTCATGCAATCAGAGACTTCAACCACAATAAGCTGAAAATGGGATTGTAAATGGTTTTGTTAAGCATATTTTGATTAATAATATTAATATTTCGGACTGTAATGAGTAAAAAAAGTGAAATTTTATGTACAGGGTACATATTGTATACACTCAAGTATACATCCAAATAAAATATAAAAGTAAAGTAAAAAAATAAGGTATAAATAATATAAGTCCAAGAAGGAAAACTATATTTTTATGAGGAGCCTCAAAATCATGACTCACTATTATTTTTATCGATAACTCCCCTTTAGGAGAGCGCTAAATGGACACAATCATAATCATGGTTACTTTTTCTGTATTTTCCTTCTTTCTTCCAAAACACCTCTCATGTATTCACTGTGTTCTCTCTTCATTTCTTCGCCCATCTGTCCACTTCTTTCCAATCCTTTTATTTTTAGGTGTCTACGTGATCTTCTGTTTGCTTATTTTTTCTCTATACTGACTACTATTTAATATATCTTCTTCAGAGATGTTTAGCTTTGCAATATCTTCCATGGTTTCCTTCATCCAAGCAGTTTTCATTTGGCTTTTCTTTGCTATACTAAATATTTTCTAAATATTTTAATCAAACACATCAAACCATTGTTTGGAAAAAGATTTAGAGCAAAAATTATGCATTTAATCAATCATGTTTGAAAACCAGGCGAACTGTTTATTCTAAAATGTTATAGGAGAGGTTTCGAACCTAAAATGGATTTTTACATTTAATTTACTAAACAATAAAATGTTTAGAGCACCATTGGAATCTGTTTAAAAAACAAACAGTTTAGTATTTGAAATCTTCACTCGATCTCAATCGGTTGCTGAGGTATACAAATCAGTACGTTAGATAAGATAAGATAAGATTAAACCCAAGTTTATAACTTACAGAAGTTTTGAGCTGGATCGTGTTGTTACTCAGATTTCAGAATTTGGTTGGAATGATGCACTAGCAATACAAGGGGCTGAAAATGTTGAATACTTTATCACCTCAAATATTAGAAAAATATATGATGAGCTTGCACTAATAGTCTGTAAGAAAGTAACTAAAAAAAGAGCACCCTGGAGAACAAATGAGATCAAAAGACTTACTAAGATTAAAAATTAGTTAAGAAACAATATTGGAAGACCAGGGGGGAATGGCAAAACTACAAAAAAGTTAGAAATGAGCTAAACAAAGTAAAATTATTTCTCAGAAAAAATTTCGAATAGCAAGAATCCACAAGAATTCTGGTCTTGCCTTAAGGCAGTGTGATGTTTTGGGGAAAAGCCATAACGATGATTTACCAACTGAAATTACCCCAGATGAAATCAACTGCTACTTTCAGAGGATGGGCCATGGTGCAAACGCCTCTGATGAAAACATAAGTTTTTTCAGAAATAATAGATTCAACTCATCTGAGAATAGTTTCAATTTTAGAGATGTCACAGAAAACGAGGTGATGAAAATAATGAAAGAGATTAAATCAAAAGCAGTGGGTAGTGATGAGATTTCCATTGACATGATTAGATCTGTGAGCCCATTTGCAATTTCAGCCGTTACACACCTAGTGAACGAATCACTGAGAGAAGGGATATTTCCTGAGAGATGGAAGAAAAGTATTGTGCATCCACTCCCTAAAACTGTGAATCCGAAAAGTGTGCAGCAATTAAGTCCAATATCAATACTGCCTGCCTTTTCAAAGATATTAGAGAAAGCTGCCATTCGTCAAATTATGACTTTTATAAATTCAGAAAATATTCTGCCAAAATTACAGTCTGGGTTTAGAAAAACCATAGTACATGCACTGCATTATTAAATATGTTTGATGAGTTATTCAAAGCTAAAGATGAGGGTAAATACAGCAAGGTAGTTATGCTTGATTATTCACAAGCGTTTGACTCTCTAAATCATGAACTCTTACTTGCAAAGATGCACTACTACGGGTTTGGCAGGGATGCAGTTGATTGGTTTGTGTCATACTTAAGTCACAAAGCGCAGGTCAACAGAGTGAGGAGTGAGACATCGAGGTTGCTTATAAAGGATCGTGGTGTGCCTCAGGGTAGCTGTCTGGGACCTATATTACGAGGGTTGTTGCGGCCGAGAAGAGCTGGAAAAAACGATTCTCAGCTATCTTGGCGACTTGGCAGCAGACTTCTTTGACTTGGAAATTCAAAAGCCGGTATACCGCATGAAAAAATGCATTGACCTCGGTGGCAACTACATAGAAAAATAGGAAAAAGACTGAACTTTCCGAATATGTACGAGTTTACGCAAATAACATGTTTTTCACTGAGTAAAATCACTGGGGACCTTGCTTTACGGACAACCCTCGTATTTGCTGTCTGGGTTCCCAGTAAGGTTCCCATAGCGCTGGAGTCGACAAAAGTGCTGCGACGGGGGTTTGCGCGGTTTTGTTGTGGACCTAGGTTCCCCCACTCCAAATCCCCACCGCAGCGAAGTGTCTGCGGCGCTCAGTCTTGGCCTGGCAGCCGAACAAGATGGAGCTTCCCATTGCTTGGCCCGCCAGTTGTGAGCAGCGCTCAATGATTTGTTTTGTGACTGACAAAAACCTTCCGTCCGGGGAAATTCATTCCAAGCTGTGCGAAAAATATTGAAAAAAGTGTATGAGCGTACAACATGTGCGCAAATGGTACAGGGAGTTCAAGAACGGGCGTACCAACGTCCATGACGAGGACCGTTCCGCGAAAATTCAAGCAAGCGCAAAGTGCCGGCAAGGAAAGGCGTATCGTTGTGCGAATTCTTGCTCAATGGTGAAACAATCAACCCTGCCTGCTACTGCGAGACTCTGCAATAACTTCGCCGTGCCTTTCAAACCAAGAGGAGGGGTATGCTGTCCAAGGGGGTGCGTTTGGATCAGGATAACGCTCTACCGCACACTGCTAACGTTTCCAACGAACTCATCGCTAACTTTGGATGGGGTATCGTCAAACACCCACCCTACAGCTCGAACTTAGTCCCCAGAGACTACCACCTCTTCCCTGATATGAATAAACACCTGGGTGGAACGGATTTCGGCGGCTGAGAAGAGCTGGGAAAAACGATTCTCAGCTATCTTGGCGACTTGGCGGCAGACTTCTTTGACTTGGAAATTCAAAAGCCGGTACACCGCATGAAAAAATGTATTGACCTCGGTGGCAACTACATAGAAAAATAGGAAAAAGTCTGAACTTTCCGAATATGTACGAGTTTAGGCAAATAACATGTTTTTCACTGTGTAAAATCACTGGGAACCTTACTTTACGGACAACCCTCGTATTTAACCTGTTCACATCTGATTTACCAATATGTGTGCAACATTGCTCGGTCCACATGTACGCTGATGATTGTCAGCTGCAGTTAGCTTACTGCCCAAGGACGGTGGACTTTGCAATCAGCTGCATTAATGAAGACCTGCAGAGTATATATAGTTGGTCTGCGAAAAATGGTCTCAAACTAAATGTTAAGAAATGCACTGCAGTCCACATAGCCCCCCAACAACTTGTACAGTCCCTAAACGAGAGAGCCTTGGCCATTATATTAAATGGTGAGGTACTCATGACAAGTGAAAAGGTTAAAACTCTTGGTGTCACATAGGATCATGATCTCTCCTTTTCTGACCATATTAGTCAGACTATCCAAAGTGCAGCAAAAATTCAGCTTGTGCAGTCAATGATTCTATCAGTATTCCAATACTGCTATCCTGCATATGGCAATACTTTATTCTTTACTTTTAACTGAAATGGCGACCTACCCAGTCCCAGGTACCTATACCTACCCAGGTAGGTATTTTAAGCCAAGTATGAATGAGTATTGAATGTAGGATGATTGTGGCGCGATCTTGTAGTTTTGTTACTGACTAAGGCTGACATGTTCCTTAGACAGGACTGTTAATTAATAGCCCAACAGCCAAAGGAATCTAATGGACCTACAGTTTAACGTGGAATCCGAACCACGACCTCTGAATTCCGAATTGGTCTAATTATGAGGATGTTCTTTGTGGATTAACACAGTATTCAATAGTGCGGACGTTAATCCACACAGAGAACACTACATCCACCGACCATCTCTCACAACTATCCACAATTCGTGATCTCCAAGTAGCTGGATTACAGGACGTCGCCACGGTCCCAGTGTAGTATCTCGAGGGAAAATATGGGGAGGAGACAGAAGGTTTAGAACAGCGCCAACAGGTTTGTGTTCTGCCTCAGCCGCCGTGACCGTGTGTCACCTTTTAGGGAGGCCTTGCACCTACCCCCCATGGATGTCATATGCAGAGTGCTGACATGTTGTTTGGTCCGCAAAGCTTTCATTGTTGGAGAGCCTCAGTACTTCTGTGAGAAAATCTCTCTTCGGCGTGATGTCGTTTTTTGTGGCACCCGGCAGGACAGGCTCCTCCATTTCCCGAGGATAAGTCGCGAGGTTGGCAGGAAGGGCTTTGCCTATTTCAGTCCGTCGTTGTATAATGGACTCCCGGCGAGCCTCAAAGACCTTTGTGTTTCGTCTTTTAAAATTAAAAGTATTTAGGAAGACTAGATTAAGACCAAACTTGTATTCTTTTCTGTTTTAATTTGTGTTGACGAAAGTTATTTTGAAAAACTGTATTTACAGAAAATCGCTTGACAATAAAGGCATTTATTATTATTATTTACGTTACCTTGGAGCCCCAATGTTATGATGGGGAAAAGGTAAAAGCTGTCATCTCTCTTGTATAATTTGAAATATTGGGTAAAACGAGTGCTCGTATGTAGATTGAAATATGTAGATAGTAATAAAAATAACATGCATTTCAACGAGGGTGTTTTGGACATCTATAGGTTCCAAAATAATCAACTAACATGGTCCCGAGCTTAACTTTTACCATACCACCTACGGTAATAGCTTATTTCCTTATAGGAAAAATTTGTTAAAACTAATTTAAAATCAGTCATTAAAGAAAGTAATTCTGCAGCATCTTTTAGGCATTGAGAGAATGGTTTGTGAAACGTTTCTCTTCATTATCATAAAGAGAAGACACACCTGCCCTTCGATCATTTAACTTGTTTAAAATAGTTTCAATTTTATTTTCTGTATATAAGATAATAACCAACTCATCTGGTAGGTAATTTTATTGATGAATATGGAAGAAATTAGTGTATTAGCACTGACTGTAATACATTTAATGACAGCATTATATAAGTAGCTGTCCTACTGACAAAGTCCAGCTGATTCATTTGCCAGGATCGTTAATTAATAGCCCAATAAACAATGGCAGCTGGGTACAGTATCTTTTGACATGGATAGGTCTTAGCTTTGGGGGGTGTTGGTGATTTTTAAGATGGAAAATATGTAACAGGTTTCCATAAAAACTACTGGACCTATTTGTATTGAATTTGTAATATAAAAGAAAAAGAATGAGAACAGCTGTTGAGATGAACTGAAAACATTCCTTTCAGACATATCTACTTCCCACAGAGAAGTAAATACAAACATTATTTAGGACTTTCCTCAGTAACCCTGAGATAACCAAATGGGTACTTCAAACACACTGAAGCCCCCAGCATAGGAATGATTTTTAACCCTAATATTTTAAAATGAAAACTTGACTTCAAAATTTAATTTTTACAAACCAACAAACTAAATTTGATGGTAAAAACATGATGGAATTTAAGATAAATTTATGTATGCTATAGAAAACCTCAGAAGAAGGGGGGTTGCTTCTGTACTATGACGAACCTTGCCTCAAGCGGGGGCGAGGCTCCACTGTGGTCGACATCGGGCGCCTTAGGCATGTACATCGTCAGCTGGTGCATGTTATGGTAACTGTCAACCACAACTACAACATCGCCATCTTCGTCATCATATTCAGTTGCAGGTACGATAGTAACTGTTGAAGAATAGGCTACAGTTATGCAGAATGACGAATTTATTTTTAAATATATAAAGGATATTTAATTAATTGAATATGAATGGTATTTGTTTTTCCAAATATTTAGGCATTTTTTAATTTAAAATCTGCACATTTTTAAAAACTTAACATTTTTATACTTTATTAGCGAATTTCCCATAGGGAAGAAGCTATTACCGTAGGTCTCATGGCGAGACTTAAGCCCGGGACCATGTTATTTTTTCTTCTTTAGGTGCCCAGAGTCCAAAAATAATAGTCGTTAAAATTTTTATATATATATATATATATATGTATATATATATGTATATATATATATATGTATATATATATGTGTCTGTGAACACGATAACTCTCGTAAAAATGGTCCAATCAAGTCCAAATTTGGTAGAGACGTGTATTCCTGCAAATGCTCGGACGAGTTCGTAAACCAGACATATCGGTCAATGGGAACGGGTAGTTTGGGGGGGTTTTGTACCCCAAAATGGGGTTTTTTGCGTTTTTCACATGTAATTTTAAAACATTTCTAATTTTATATTTCACCATTGGAATCAGCTCAAAAAACTACATAATTAAGTTCCTTAAAGTTTTTCTCTATCTCCAACGGTTACCGAGATATTAAAAAATCTAAACACAGTACATTGTATTGTGGGGGCTCCAATGTTAATCTTATGGAGGATAGGGAAAAATTAATATTTCCCATATTAATCAATATTTTTGGATAAAACTTGACATTTAGCTTCATGTGGTTGAGATCTATCCATTTATGCTTAAAAATCATTGTTTATGTGTTTATCATGGCAGCAAACCTGCATACTCTTTTCCCATATTAATCATATGGGGAATAGGCAAATTCCTTTATTTATGGACAGATGAAAATTGGTATAAATGTTAAGATAAAAATTATTTATGGTAGAAATTACTACTTTCAGTGTTCCTCACAGCAGCTAACCTGCACACTCTTTCCCATGTTAATTTTCTGGAGAATAGGCAAATAACTCTCATGTTTATGGACAGATAATGATAAAAATTGTCATATATTATTATTATTATATTAATGATTTGGAAATTCGCTGAGTACGCAGGTTTGCTGCGACGGGGGTATTATGTGATGTTATGACTGAAATAATATATTTGAAATTTGTATCTGCAATTAGGTTCTTCTTCACAACTTATCTTTACCGCTGGATTGCTACCAAATTCATCACTCTACAACTTGTTTATGCTCTACTGACTTTACAAAGAATTTTCTACCTATGCTACCGTTATGAGGCATTGAAAAGAATTGTGAGTTATACTTTTATTACTGTACTAGGTATGTTTAAGTTGTATTGTCCACTATAAAACTCACCTCTGTGTAATCAGTGTTGCAGAGCATAACTGCATATTCATCCCTCAATCTTAATGTTATGAAAAGTTAGGGTAAACACACACTAATACGGCTAAGACAAAGACCAATACCAGTACTGGTCTGACATAGCACAAACAGAACCTCGATCAAGATCAAGACGGTAGATGTGGTCAGTCGGGCAGAGTGTACAGCTAAGGTCATGTGTCTATCGTCTCTTGATCTGACTAGTGTATCCATATGGTCCATATAATTCCATGTTATCCAGACCATAGTCTTGGTTGTACAAGTGTGTGTTTACACGTAACCCACCATTCGTCATATATTATATTTATTTATCGTCATTAAATATTTGTTTATAATTTGCTATAAATCTGAATTTTTTTGCAATTCCAGCCTAAAATTCAGTGTATGTGTCGTTAGAAAGGTTTGGCAGTGGGGAATGGCCAGTCCAATGTCTTTGTCTGAAGTCCAATCTATTTTTTTATAATGAACAAATTTTTTTGCAATGCAACCAAACAAAAATGAAAATGCATTAGACTCAAACTAAATACTGTTTTACGTAATAGTTTTAATAAATTGTATTATATACTAGCGGTTCAATCATTCATTCGAAGGGGCGGATTACTCCCAAGGCACTTCAGCCATAGCAGATTTTCGCGCAACCCTGATATTCTATCAGTAAGCCCGTCCTTTGTACGGGTTGTAGGATTCAGTTTAAAGAAGAAAGATCATCAAAATTGGTTTAAATCAATGACCAATATAAAGTAACTAATATTGATTCAACAGCTGTTTGTTAATCTTTCTGGTAAATCTTTAAAGTACAAAGACAGCTGATTATTGCGAGTAGGTTATTCATTTAAAACTGAAGCAAAATTCATCCAATATCGTGTAAAAAGTGGGTTTTTAAATGCTCGTTATTTACTTTTCAAGGGTTGGCGGAAAATTTAAAGCTTTTAAAAACCTTCTCTGGAATGTAGAGAATGTATGAAATAAGTTTTGTTGTTATCAGTTCTCCCCTTTTTTCGGAGAAGACGGTGTAAAATGCCTCCTGGAGCGTCACAGGCACAAATTGAGATAAGACTTATTTTAGTTTCCCTAACGCATAAAACGTAAAAATAACTAAAAAATGTATAATTCTGAGCAATGTACAGACAAAACTCACAGACAACTAATTTTATTTATATAGATTATTATTTTAAGTTCTTTATTTTATAGACTACAGGATGGAATTTTTTTATACAAACAAGTACAAAAGATTTTTTTTCATTTAAGTATAAGATCTATACATCTGTTTTTACTAAAATTCACTTATATTATAATTTCTACAAGATTTCATAGTGTGAAATAAAGATAAATAAATTTAAATGTAATTTTTCTAACGATATTACAAAAGTTTTCATACAGTGAATGCTTTACAACTGGTCATGAATGATGCCATGCCCACCGTTTGGATTTGACCAAGCGTGGAAAATTCCCTTGGATGAAGGTCATTCAGCTATGGAGGGATATTGTGACCTTAATCACTTTAACCATTAAATTTTAATCCAAATCGTTAGAGCTGTTTAAAAAATATTGATTTGATTGATTGATTTAATTCTTTGAAGTTTTTCGCAATGAAATATGTCTTGAAATAATAAACTGTATCAGTGGACTGACATACACTCTCTCCCTTAAGTAAATTTAAAAACGACAATATGTAATAAAACTATCATACTCTTGAAATATTCTTCATATCTAAATATCATTTAAAAATTTATTGTTTCAACAACAATCATCCAATTTCTAAAAATAACAATAGAAAAAAAGTCAAATTATTTGATAGAATTTTATGGAGGGGTGCCCACAGTAAAACCAAGCTTTTTGTTTTTGTTGGGTGATGTGGCCTTACGCTTCATACCAAGTTTCATGGAAAACAGTCGGGAAATAAGGAAGAAATTGACCATTTAATAATCTCCATAAGAATATCATTGCACGCTCTCAAACAAAGTTAATCATGGACAGTAAACTTAATTTTTCTCTGGAACCGTTAGTCGTAGACATATAATTCAAAATACTAATTTGCAATTTTTGAAGCTGGTTTCAATAGTGGCAGTGAAACTATGTTACCTTTATTGTTTTTGCGGAAAAATTAAAAAAAACTATTTTTTTAGATACCGTGGATTGTTTCCTACATACCAAATTTCATGAAAATCAGACCAATAGTCTTCTCTAGGCTTCTGCACATCCCCACACATACATACATAGACAGGCATCACTCTAAAACCACTTTATTCAGGGGGCATTAAAGAGAACATATACACCAGTACATATATCACTTTATCAAAAGATAAACCTTCAGTAATATCATACCTGTCGGAAAATTTTACTATCTCACTCTCCCTTTAATCACACACCCATTTGATCACCATACAACACAATACACCATCTTAGTTTACTTGTGCTCAACTGTTATTAATACTTTTCTCCCTTTAATCACACACCCATTTGATCACCATACAACACAATACACCATCTTAGTTTACTGTGCTCAACTGTTATTAATACTTTTCTCCCTTTAATCACACACCCATTTGATCACCATACAACACAATACACCATCTTAGTTTACTTGTAGTCAACTGTTATTAATACTTTTCTCCCTTTAATCACACACCCATTTGATCACCATACAACACAATACACCAACTTAGTTTACTTGTGCTCAACTGTTATTAATACTTTTCTCCCTTTAATCACACACCCATTTGATCACCATACAACACAATACACCAACTTAGTTTACTTGTAGTCAACTGTTATTAATACTTTTCTCCCTTTAATCACACACCCATTTGATCACCATACAACACAATACACCAACTTAGTTTACTTGTGCTCAACTGTTATTAATACTTTTCTCCCTTTAATCACACACCCATTTGATCACCATACAACACAATACACCAACTTAGTTTACTTGTAGTCAACTGTTATTAATACTTTTCTCCCTTTAATCACACACCCATTTGATCACCATACAACACAATACACCAACTTAGTTTACTTGTAGTCAACTGTTATTAATACTTTTCTCCCTTTAATCACACACCCATTTGATCACCATACAACACAATACACCATCTTAGTTTACTTGTAGTCAACTGTTATTAATACTTTTCTCCCTTTAATCACACACCCATTTGATCACCATACAACACAATACACCAACTTAGTTTACTTGTGCTCAACTGTTATTAATACTTTTCTCCCTTTAATCACACACCCATTTGATCACCATACAACACAATACACCATCTTAGTTTACTTGTGCTCAACTGTTATTAATACTTTTCTCCCTTTAATCACACACCCATTTGATCACCATACAACACAATACACCATCTTAGTTTACTTGTGCTCAACTGTTATTAATACTTTTCTCCCTTTAATCACACACCCATTTGATCACCATACAACACAATACACCATCTTAGTTTACTTGTGCTCAACTGTTATTAATACTTTTCTCCCTTTAATCACACACCCATTTGATCACCATACAACACAATACACCATCTTAGTTTACTTGTGCTCAACTGTTATTAATACTTTTCTCCCTTTAATCACACACCCATTTGATCACCATACAACACAATACACCAACTTAGTTTACTTGTGCTCAACTGTTATTAATACTTTTCTCCCTTTAATCACACACCCATTTGATCACCATACAACACAATACACCATCTTAGTTTACTTGTAGTCAACTGTTATTAATACTTTTCTCCCTTTAATCACACACCCATTTGATCACCATACAACACAATACACCAACTTAGTTTACTTGTGCTCAACTGTTATTAATACTTTTCTCCCTTTAATCACACACCCATTTGATCACCATACAACACAATACACCAACTTAGTTTACTTGTAGTCAACTGTTATTAATACTTTTCTCCCTTTAATCACACACCCATTTGATCACCATACAACACAATACACCAACTTAGTTTACTTGTGCTCAACTGTTATTAATACTTTTCTCCCTTTAATCACACACCCATTTGATCACCATACAACACAATACACCAACTTAGTTTACTTGTAGTCAACTGTTATTAATACTTTTCTCCCTTTAATCACACACCCATTTGATCACCATACAACACAATACACCAACTTAGTTTACTTGTAGTCAACTGTTATTAATACTTTTCTCCCTTTAATCACACACCCATTTGATCACCATACAACACAATACACCATCTTAGTTTACTTGTGCTCAACTGTTATTAATACTTTTCTCCCTTTAATCACACACCCATTTGATCACCATACAACACAATACACCATCTTAGTTTACTTGTGCTCAACTGTTATTAATACTTTTCTCCCTTTAATCACACACCCATTTGATCACCATACAACACAATACACCATCTTAGTTTACTTGTGCTCAACTGTTATTAATACTTTTCTCCCTTTAATCACACACCCATTTGATCACCATACAACACAATACACCATCTTAGTTTACTTGTGCTCAACTGTTATTAATACTTTTCTCCCTTTAATCACACACCCATTTGATCACCATACAACACAATACACCATCTTAGTTTACTTGTGCTCAACTGTTATTAATACTTTTCTCCCTTTAATCACACACCCATTTGATCACCATACAACACAATACACCATCTTAGTTTACTTGTGCTCAACTGTTATTAATACTTTTCTCCCTTTAATCACACACCCATTTGATCACCATACAACACAATACACCATCTTAGTTTACTGTGCTCAACTGTTATTAATACTTTTCTCCCTTTAATCACACACCCATTTGATCACCATACAACACAATACACCATCTTAGTTTACTTGTGCTCAACTGTTATTAATACTTTTCTCCCTTTAATCACAAACCCATTTGATCACCATACAACACAATACACCATCTTAGTTTACTGTGCTCAACTGTTATTAATACTTTTCTCCCCTCCCCCAAACCCTCAAATATCAGCTTATTTTGAATGAGTTAAGCAGGGTATATGTTACTAACTTATTGGATAATTATTTTGGACACACTCAGTGTATGAAGTTCAAACGAGAAATTTTTCGCAAATCAAATTAACCAAATCAACCTCAAATTAAAATAACATTGTTCCAGGCTTGACTCCTAACATGTCACCTACAATAGTAGCTTATTCTTCCCTTTTTGGAAAGAGTGAAGAACATTTTCTATAATTATGCCATCTGTAAACCCATCTGCAGCAATAATACACATTGGGTATGGTACTAAGGAAATAATTATTTGTTGTAACAATTTACATTCACTTAACCCATGACAGGTAGGTCTGCAATGAAAATAATTAAATTTGTTAATCTTATTCTTAAGTAGTGTTTCAAAAACACTGCAAATGCTATATGCACTATTGGTTTGTGTAAAATAATACAGTAATTGTTTAAGGAGAAATCAACGGCAGATATGATCAATGGGTTAGATAAAAGCCCTCTGGATCTAAGGACAAGAGCGGAGGTAAGCAAGAATATCCACTAATGGCACGTAAAATTGTATGTTGATTTGATTAGAATAAAATCTGATGGACTCTAAACAATTTAAAACTATTGTTTACTAAACACACATTTTAAGTAACTTTTTAGTGAAAATGTGCCTTGAGGAAAGTGTCAGTCTCTGAAGTGTCAGCTATGTCCTTGGATAGAGAACTGCTCACTTTGTACTGTGTTGTGTTACCTCTAGCTTTGATTGTTTCATCTCATGCAGATATATTCAATATGGAAACATATTCTGAGAAAAGTATAAGCATGACGGCTGCTACATTCTTAAACATTGTAATGATAATAAAATAATTGTTTTACTTAAAACTTGTGAAACAACCTCTATATACATACGAGTAACCTACTTTTAGATTTGTTATTGCTAACAAAATTTAAAAGTGATTCAACATAGCTAAAAAACATGTTAATATTGCTATCAGGGGTTCTGTACACTGAAATATATACAACATTATGAATATTTACAAATATACAAACAGCCTCAAGAAAACTAGTAAAGGCCAGATGTGACATCAATCACAAACATCATTCTCTTCAAATGTTATATGATCTTTAAGTAAAATCGAGGAACCACCATATGGCTCATCTCTACTAAATGCAACCGCAAGCTGATAACTTTTAGGAATGTATAACTTTAACTCATCCTCCAAGAGCCAATGCTTGTTTATTAAAATTACATCACAATTAGCTTCCTGTAAAACAATTTCTAACTCATTTACCTTACTTCTCAATAATTGCATATCACTATGTTAGACATTTACCGACATATCTTTACAGCATGAGTTAGCCCTACACAAACTAGCACTATTTTGATTTAGATTAGAACTACTAGTATTGTAGTACTAGTAGTATTTATGGTGGTGGGGCATGGGGCTGGATGGGATAAGATGTCGTTTCTCACTGATGTTTCCCTTTCTTCTCAACTGCCATCTGCAGCGAGTTCGAAGGAATGGTAGTGACAGAGGAGTCCGTAGAGGTGTTACAATCAGTCTCACTATGTGTACCCTCCACATCCGTGTTGCTGCTCTGCTTTCCTCCCGTTAAGAGATGACTGCATATAGGGCTCCGTCCAGTAATTTTAGGGCCTCTTGTTGTGAACAGCTCCAGATCACTTCCTTTGGCCAGTGCTTGATAAATTTGCTTCGCAAGCCAGTTCTTGCCGGCGTCACTGAAATGCATGCCACGTCTGGTATGCAAATGTCTATCTGCCACACTAGCTTTGATTATTGACACATTGAAAAATTCATTGCTTAAGGCTTCTAAAGAATCGTTAAATCTTTTAATTTCCATATTTACGCAGGACCACTCCTTTTAGGTCATGCCTAACAACGTCTGATAACACTATTTTAGTGCTGTTATATATTTCCAATGTTTTGCTCACTAAATTGAGCGCACATGCAGCTTCGTTGGCGACATCGTTCGAACCACATGCATTGACAAGCACATCCTTTAGATCCTAGTTCATCACTATCAATATTGTGAAAGTTAAGAATCTGCTCAGACAAGCCTCCAGGTCTTACAAATCCAACACAATCAAATGATTTGGAGAGCTTATTTAAGTGAAAAGATATTGGGTGGAAATTACTTTTAAGATAAATCTTCTTTTATTGTACGACCTTTTTGGAGTACTGTCCTTGCTAAAACTAATTTCACACATACTTTCACTTATTTTACCATCTACGGATTCATTTTGGAGCACCTCAAAAGGATTTTTTATTGTGAAGCCCAGTTCTGATTCTTCTCGAATTACAAGATGTAGGATTTTCTTTTTATTTTTACTTTTTGATAACAGTGATAATAATGTAGGAACTTTCTTCCATTTATAAATATCAGGAAGAACTTGTTTACTTATGTTTTCCTTAATAGGAGGAAAACATTTCAGGCAGGTACATTTTAGCGAATTTCCCATAGGGAAGAAGCTATTACCGTAGGTCTCATGGCAAGAGTTAAGCCCGAGACCATGTTATTTTTTCTTCTTTAGGTGCCCAGAGACCAAAAACAATAGTCGTTAAAATTTATATATATATATATATATATATATATATATATATATATGTATATATATATATATATATATGTGTGTGTCTGTGAACACGATAACTCTCGTAAAAAAGGTCCGATCGAGACCAAATTTGGTAGAGACGTGTATTCCTACAAATGAACGGGAACGGGTAGTTTGGGGGGGTTTTGTACCCCAAAATGGGTTTTTTTGCGTTTTTCACATGTAATTTTTAAAAATTTATAATTTTATATTTCACCATTAGAATCAGCTTAAAAAACTACACAATTAAGCTCCTTAAAGTTTTTCTCTATCTCCAACGGTTACCGAGATATTAACAAATCTAAACACAGTACGTTGTATTGTGGGGCTCCAATGTTAATCTTATGGAGGATAGGGAAAAATTAATATTTTCCATACTAATCAATATTTTTGGATAAACTTGATATTTAGCTTCATGTGGTTGAGATCTATCCATTTATGCTTAAAAATCATAGTTTATGTGTTTATCATGGCAGCAAACCTGCATACTCTTTTCCCATAATAATCATATAGGGAATAGGCAAACTCCTTTATTTATGGACAGATGTTGATGAAAGTTGGTATAAATGTTAAGATAAAAATTATTTATGGTAGAAATGCCTAATTTCAGTGTTCCTCACAGCAGCAAACCTGCACACTCTTTGCCATGTTAATCTTATGGAGAATAGGTAAATAATTCTCATGTTTATGGACAGATTTTTTTTTAACTTGTCATATATTATTTTTATATTATTGATTTGGAAATTCGCTGAGTACGCAGGTTTGCTGCGACGGGGGTATTTAATTTTTTAACTTGTTTTCTAAAGTTTTAATTTGGTTCAGTAGGTCACTTCTCATCAGACAAATTTTTTAGTGCTTCAAGACTCTCTTCAGATTGCTTTATTTTATCTTCCAATTCCAGTACATAAAATGAACTCTCATTTTTTACATTGTGTACCTCTTGTCTTAATTCTGATTTAATATTGATTTATTAATCTCTTAAGCCTATGAAGAGCAATTTAAATTTTCATTACTGTTGACAGTCATATTGAATCCACTACTGAGTCCACTGTACTGAGCTCCATTTTATCTCCACTTATATTACAGTGAAAACATTCCCACTGTCCCAAACAATCGACCTTCTTTATATTATTTACATGCTAGAGTTAAGTTTGCACATTTAAAGTGGATCCATTGGTTACAGGGACCATTGCATGAAATTCCAGCTGATCTTACATTTCCTTTACACTCAGAACAGGGTTATGTAGTCATAGCTAAATTTAGTTAATTTGTGATTGCTATACTACACAATGTATATGTGATTGGTCAAACCTAATTTAGTTATTAAATTAACAATTAGTTGGACTTTTCGAACGCGTCTTGTGTTTAAAATCTACACGTTTCGAGCGTTGGTTAAACTACTCCTGTTTTTAAGTGCCTAATGATATTTACATTTATACAAACAAAGGGTTATTTCTATATATAAAAGAAACCGGTCAAAAAATATATACCGCTACCACTACCGCGTGGTAGCGTTAGTTTTTTGGTGGGGGGTGGGATCCAGCTCTCGGCTGTTACTTCGAATATCAGTCACTAGTGATTAAAAAATGGGTGGGGTTCATAACTCCCAGGTATCATATCTCCCAGGTGTCAGAACTTATAGGTCTCTAAAATTAAATAAAATCGCTTGCATCATAACTCCCAGGTGTCAGAACTTATAGGTATCGTCAGTTCCAAAAGTTGTTGAGCGGATTGCCGCTTGGCAATCGCAGGCATTTGAGCTCCGTCGTCGCGCGAAGCCAAGCAAATGAAATTAATTCGTAGTACTCGCTTTGTGCTGGTCCATTTATTAAGATGTATTAAATTATACCATACCTTTTACAAATGTTAATTTACATTTTAATGAACGTATATATAGAAATATTTTTTTTCCAAAACGCTAAAAATTAGTTAATCTTTTTATCGGTATTGTTCTGATCTTTTTGCAGGTCTGTACTTTAAATTGTTACCGTTTAATAAATCGATCATTGTGTTAAAATTTTATACCGTATCTCTGTAGCACTGGAACTGTTTTAGCATAATTTTTAATTGCTGAAAAATAATTTTCTTTTAACGAATTTCCCATAGGGAATAAGCTATTACCGTAGGTCTCATGGCAAGACTTAAGCCCCCGGCCATGTTATTTTTTTGTATTTAGGTGTCCAGAGACCAAACAATAGTCGTTAAAATTTATATATATATATATAATTATTTAATTGTTTGATAGGTTAAATGAAATGTTAAAATGAAAGGTTTTTCGAATTTTCGTTTAATCTATATATAAATAAAATTAGAGTTCTGCCTGTACATTGCTCATAATTATTCATTTTTTTAGTTATTTTTACTTTTTGTGCGTTAGAGAAGCCAAAACCAGTCTTATCTCAATTTTTGTCTGTTTTTTTGTTTGTCGATTTGTCTGTTTGTCTGTGACGCTCCAGGAGGCATTTTACACCGTCTTTTCCGAAAAAAATGGAAGAACTGGTAACAATTAAACTTATTTCATGCATTCTCTACATTCCAGAGAAGGTTTGTAAATGCTTGAAATCGCTCGCCGCCCCTTGAAAAGTAAATAACAAGCATTTAAATACCCACTTTTAAACGATATTACTCGCATTTTGATTCAGTTTTCGATGAATAACTTGGTAATAATCAGCTGTCTTTAGTTTAAATATTTAATAGAAATAAAAACAAACAGCTGTCAGATCAATATTAGTTAGTTTATATTGGCCATTGATTTTAAACCCATTTAGAAATCATACTACTGTATATTCAACAGTTATTTTAACGTATAACTTATTTTAATAATGGTATATATATTTTAATCTATTTAACGTTAAAGCTGGGTACTCATTCATTTTCTTAGCATTGATTTCTTTAGGATTTCAGGTTTACATGTAGGTATGATGATCTTTCTTCTTGAAACTGAATCCTACAACCCATACAAAGGACGGGCTTACTGCTAGTTAATGTATAAACGTTTTCAAGCAATTAAGTGAATAGAAATTAGAGAACAATAAACAATAATAAACAGACAGTGACTAAATATTTTTACATGTGATTATCTTGACAGTAAATTTTGAAAATTGAACATATGATTTGGTACATTTTATAATGAATATAAAGGTTTATACATGTAATTTTTAAATGTTATTTTCAATTGAGTTGAATCGTTTTGTATCAATTTATCTCAAATTTTAACCGGGTGGAATTTTTTGAGTTCTAAATATATATATATATATGTGTGTGTGTGTGTGTGTGTTTTGTGTGTGTGTAAACATGACAACTCTCGTAAAAATGGTCCGATCGAGAATTTGGTAGAAACGTGTATTCCTACATTTACGGACAAATTCGTAGTCCAGACTTATTGGTCAATCGAAACGAGTAGTTTGGGAGGTTGTACCCTAAGAATTGGGGTTTTTTCATGTAATTATTAAAATTTTCAAATTTTATCTTTTAACATTAGAATCAGCTCAAAAAACTACACAACTAGGTCCCGAATGTTTTTCTCTACCTTCAACGGTTACTGAGATATTGAAAGATCTAAACACATTACATTGTATTTAGAGGCTCCAATGCTTATCTTATGGAGAACGAGGAAAAATTAATATTACCCTTACTAATCAACAATTTTGGATGAAACTTTGTATTTAGCTTCATGTGGTTGGAATCCATACGTTTATGCTAAAAAATCATAGTTCATTTGTTTCTCACAGCAGCAAAACTGCACACTCTTTCCCATGTTAATCTAATGGAGAATAGGCAAACTCCTTTATTTATGTCCAGATAATTATAAAACTTTGTATATGGTCAGAATGAAAATAGTTTATGGTAAAAATGCCTACTTTTACTGTTCCTCATAGCAGCAAACCTGCATAATCGTTCCCAAGTTAATGTTACGCAGAATAAGCAAATACTCTAATTTATCAACAGGTCAATCATGTCATTGATCAATCTTGTCACATACTTGTACTATTATGGTCATATTTTGGAATAGGAAATTCACTGAGTACGCAGGTCTGTTGCGAAGGGGGTATTTACCAATATTTTTCTTCAGATTTTTCTACATTCAAAATAGTTTTTCTCAACAACAAATATTTTTAAAGTAATAATTCTAGTACTGTTTCTGTATTACATAGTTGCACAAGCATAGAAAATTTCAATTCCCTATTTCTTATAGTTCCTGAAAAAAGTGTACCTATCAAACTAAAAATCAACTATCAGTAAATAAGCCATGAAGGGAGAACCATCGAACACAGAAAATGTAAAAATATTTTTTTATCATCCCCAATTCCGTTATTAGAACTATGGATAAAGGAAACGACAGCTTTAATGGATAGCATAATTTTATGTAGGCCTAAGCTGAAGAAATAATACAGTTGGTACTTTTCTGCTTAAATAACATTTTATCAGACTGCATGTGAAGTATCTATTTTCTTAAGAGCTAGATAGAGTTGCTAAGAAACTACATTTTATCTTAAAACTTTGTTTTGTAGGAAATGTCAAACAAAACCAATTAAATAGTATAATTCAATTCATTTATTTGCCATTAGGTTTACATGGACAATAGGTTTCGTCAATAAAGAAACATACTGCAACAATAACACTAACAATACAATACCTGTAAATAAATCACGCATTCGTAGAAAATAAAACATACATAGAAAACTTATAGTTTCAGGTCAAAAAAAACTCTTCTAGAGTATAAGGGGCATAACGTAAAAGAATTGTTATCACAGTTTTCTTTAAATGAATTTGAAAAGCAATTCCCTTATATGGGTTGACAGCTTATTTATTTCTATAAATATGTAAAGGATATTTCTTGAGTTTGATACTCTAGCAGAAAATGAAATAAAAATGGTATCATTAAACTAAATCATTCTTTTTGCCTTAAAATCTCTTTACGTATAATCTATAATGAAGTTTATGACCACTTTTACCGCTAGCCTTGGTAGTTCAGGCGGTTGAGTAGAATAATTTTACGTCGTAGGTCTTGAGATCGATTCCTCATCACGGCAATTATTTTTGATCCGACTTTAAGAAATTTTATTAATCTCTGACTGAAATTTCTAATTTATCACCTACGCAACGATCAATATAATGTAATTAAGCCTATTAATTAAATAGTTATTAATAAATAAAGATATGGAATACCCGAAACGGTAATCTTTTGGGTTATGTTTGATTGTTCACAGATCAGCTCGGTGGTATGCCAGTCACTGCCACCTCAATTGACACTAATCTTAACGGTTGATTCATATCATCAGTCAGGTCTAATATAAGATTAATAAATCTTAGATTAGCGTGGTTTTTGTGAAATCCGGCCAGTATGAAAAATATCCTGGAAATAAAATTTTAAAAACAGATGACCGATGATAAAATCCTTTTTAATAAGTAAATAGTTACATTACACAATTGATTTCTACGTGGAGAGGAGTTAGAACAACAAAACCTGACAGTATTGTTATTCCATTCAGTGTTTTCTGATTTACGAGACAAGAACCCATAACAGTGTGCTGAATATTCAGTAATAACTTCATATTGAGAAAATCCCCGCATTTTTCTAACATTTTCATAATCCCCCAAATTTTCATCCGATGTCGCATCTTGCGACACCAAGACATGCTGTGGGCACCCCTTGGAATAATTACTACTTTTTAATGTTTTTTATTCTATTTTTAGGCAAGCTAAGGTCAGTACCTCTTCCAGTATGATACGTGTAAACATTGTTCCTTAGCTAATAATTCCCAATGTTTTCTTTTACATACGAAATCCTATAAAAAATATAAAGGCTCTTTAAGGTCATAGTTTCGAACTTAATAAAATAAGGCTTACAAGAACTGTTGCTTCTTATTCCTGCAATTAATCGAAAAGCCCGCATTTGGAGAATAAAAACCTCATCAGATGCTACACTATTACCCCACAGCTTAATTCCTTGTAATGTATGGCACTGGATTTTCCCTGATGTAATTCTTAAGCCTAAGAAGAAGATAAAACACTCTTGACAATGTATTAAAAATATCAGCACAGCGATCCACCCAACTTAAATTCGCATCCAAAATAATACCAAGTAGTTTTACCGGGTTATTAACAACGTTTATCATCTTTAAAGAAAAAAAAATATTTTTTTGTCCTTATTTACAGTTTCTGAGATGGTTACCTACCTGGTTATAAAAAGACATGGACAACTGAGAATTAATTTCCGGTAGGGAAGTTGGGAGTAGTTTGAATGTGTGTACTAACACATTCAAATTTCACATTTAAATCCGCACCGACAGCGGATTACAGATGTCCCCAACGCCTTCTCCAAATTATTCAAATTAAATCATAATTTTTCCAATATACATACAATAAATTGCATTCTTTACAATATAATAAATATGATTAAGATTTATATGAAAATGAAATTATTATAAGTATAAAGTTATTATTATTATTATATTGGAAATCCCCCACGCAAGAAAAGACCTGCGTGTGGAGGAGCTGCTGAGTTCTACAAGGCGCAAGAGAGCAAACGAAATAACAATTTAGTTGGGTTACAAAGAATTAAATGAATGAAGCTAGGAATTTAATAAAAATACCCCCGTCGCAGCAGACCTACGTACTCAGCAAACTTCAAAATCAATAATATAATAAAAATAATATATAACAAGTTTTATAAAAATATGTCCATAAACATGAGAATCAGTTGCCTATTCTCCATAAGATTAACATGGGAAAGAGTGTGCAGGTTTGCTGCTGTGAGGGACACTGAAAGTAGGCATTTATACCATGAACAATTTTTATTTATAACATTTATACCAACTTTCATACACGGAGTTGAGACCTTTAATTTGAGCCCTCTCACCTTGCTTAACTAATTAGATTAGATTAAATCATTGAAATGGCAACCATACTACAATGTAGGTATTTTACTTCAGTTTCCGCGCAGAAAAGGAAATTTTGTCCGTTCTGGATTACGAGTATATTTTAAGATATAACAATATACATTCATAATTCATATATTTAGTAATGGATATATTTACCATTTCTATGATATATTTATACTATATATATTTTACAATATGTGTCTCTATAAATCTGTGGGATACGTTTTAAATGTTTTGACTACCCATCGACTGATTATTACCTTTAAAATCTTTGAAAGTGTGTTTTACATTATTTTATTCAAATAATGTGAAGGAATGAAGAGCTGTGAAGAAGAGGTTCAAGGAATTGGCCATCTTAAGCTGTTCAGCCTGACCGGAAGGGAGTCCTTCCGGTCAGGAGATTGAAATAGGTTTAAATTCCGCGAAAACATATTGCTGCCTGCAATTGAATTTCTAATAAAAATCGCTTAGTTGTGATCTGCTAACCATGGAGGACTCTCCTGTTGTAAACATAACGTAACATAACATAAACAAAACGAGTTTAATAAAAAATTTACTTTATGTATCACGTACTTGTCCAATATTTTAATTTTTTTCCTAATGACCTTACAGTTAATCACACTAGGGGAAAATATAATTACTTGTTTACTCATATTTTGAAAGGTAAATACATACGGACATTGTACGGACACGTTCTGATGCAGCATGTATACAGTAGATTGATCATTAAGATGAAATATTTAGGACGTCAGTCAGGAAAGTGAATTTATGAACTCTCCATAACGAAAGAGTACGCAGGTTTGATGAAGTATCTTGATAAATATGTACGTTAAATTAAATGTTGTTATGACAATCAATTGATCGTTGAATAACGAGAAGACATTGGCAGTGTTGCCTTGGCATAGGCCACCAGCGAACTAATCTCGAAACATAATTTTTAGGCCGGTGACGTTATCCTGTTAAAATTAATCAGTATGTAACAACATTACAAGCGTTTATTTTTCAAACCAAAGCTTGCTGTTTTAATGTTCGCATATTAGTATTTAAAATCTAGTTTCTGTGATTGGGTAATTTGGGTAATTGTTATGCTTATTTTAGTGTTCACGTACCTAACTATGAATCAATGCTTGACTTACAACTTAATTTAATAATGTTAATTAATAAATCACCTCAACGGTAAGCAAAAATCATGTGTTGGACTAATTTGGCTACGTTGATTAGTTTGTTTCAGTAAAATATATTCAAGTTTCATTGCGTTGAACATACGAAAGGAAAATTTAGGATTCATGTAACTGGGAATAAAACTGAACTTATGAGTAATTGATCTCGACAGTATGAGCCTGTGTACCAAGATGTATATATGTATTTTCATTTGACCACTACGTACGATATGGAAATTACTTATTCGTCAAATATAGAATAATATTCGTTTAGGCCTACGTGGAGTGTATGTGTGTGTGCGAGACTGTGTATTTAGGCTACTATAGGCTGAAAAATGATCAAAGGTACTCTGGTGTAGTCTGTCACAATTTTTAATACTGTATATGTTTTAATGTTTGAAGTCCACATAAATATAGTAATTTCTTACAAATATTTTGGCTTAAAATACGTGTACATACCGCCATGTCAGAAAGTTAATAATATTTATATTATATTTCATATTTTACAGCGACACTAAACCTAATACATTTGTTTTGTACGTCGCAGCGACGTGCGACGGCTAACGGGTAACTCGTGTGAAACGTGACACAAACGTTTTCACATCTTCATGTGAAACTACATACTTACTCTGAATGTGGAATTATACTGTATCACACAGTTATATAGAAAGACACTCGACTATTGGATCGGTTTTGATTATATCAATTGTTCAAATATTGTGTCCGTTAACATTTTCTTTCTCGATAGATGGACATAGAAATATTAACTACGTCTACTACTACTACAGTGGCTCATACACAAAAATACATAGATACAAAGTGTTTATGTTGGAGGTGTTAAGAAATTAATTTCTCTTACGAGTATAGTTTCATTGTAAAATGCAATGCAACTATGTTACATTGTCAACATATTATAAATACAACCAATATTGTGTAAACAATGTTTAACAATCATATTTCAATAATAACGTCTAAAACTAGAAATATGCAGTCTTTTTATGCGACCAATCTGTATTTAAATCAATCTTATAGTGGAACAGAACACTTTAAGCTAATGCAAGTTTGATTGAAAAATTATAAAGCACACAAAGAAATATGTTAGTGTACAAAAAACTATAAGCATAATGTGTAAAAATCTGTTTAATTTAACCCCACTTATATCAATTCAATTTTGTAAACACCCTTACTTTATCTAATTTATAAAATTTTAATTTAAAGAATAGAAGATAATATATTGCAGCTACTTTTGGTTGAGTAGAGCCCTAAAAATCGGAATATAAAACGAATCATACCCATTTAATTGGCACTAGTTTAAATCAAGGGACCTAAAAGTAAATAATTAAGTATGAGTTCACAAAACAAAACAATTTTGTAGTTGGAGCAATACCTGTAGGCCCTATCATTTTATCAAATGGCAATTGAATCTCACAGCGAAGCTGGATGAAAATTTACTTGTCATTATTATATTTTCATTGGGATATTCAATATTTGGGTGTTTAATTTAGGTTGAGAATTTATTAATGCCAAGAGTTTCTTGCTACGAAAGAAATGTTTTAATCCTGATTTTTTCATTAATTTTAATTTATTTACTTCAATATTAAATTATACAAACATAATGTATTTATTTTCTACAATTCCCAAATCCGTGGTTAATAAATACATTCAGTAAATAAGCAGGTGCGTGGTCTATTAAAAATTATGGTCTACTATCATTATCGCTGCTAATAAATTATTAGTTAATTAATATTGGCTATTTTATCAAACAAAACATGTATACTATAAAAATAAGTAAGTTACTGATTATTTTTGCACTCTTTCGTTTGGAATATTTTTACAGTTTAATTACGGAAAGCATTAAGATTTTTTTAGAACTGTTCGGACAACAGTCTAGCTAAGCTGGGCTTACAGCTAGTTTAAAAATAAATATTTGCTTAAAAAACTTAAAATAATTTGTATAAATTGCACCATAAACACGTTTGAAAAGCGCTAAAATATGCTAGTTCCTTTTGAATATTAACAAAATTTTTAATTATTAACAGGCTTTTATAAAGTAACTAGCTGACCCGGCGAACTTCGTAACGCCTCACAGTAAACACATGTTAACTTTAAGATTGGCCATGTTCTGAAGTCGAATAGCAATATATTGTGAAAGGTTATATATTCTGGGTCGCTGCATAGTGAATAACAATACTGAAACGATAAAACATATTAATATCATTCCCATAAAACAAATAAATCTGAGTGGATTAATTCACAACTTTCAAATCCAATCCAAACCCAAACGAAACCTAACTGTAATACGGCTTTTATAGGAAAGATATACAACAGCTGATTATTATAATAAACTTAATAATATAAACATTGTAATTATCATATAAACACGTGACTTTAATCAGACAGAAAATAAAAATATAAATACATAATCCCCCAAAACCGTTAACTATTAACGTGGTGAATAAAGCTGTTCATTTTTTACAGTACACATTTACTTCATAGTTTAACATTAATGAATGATTCAGATGGCATTGGATAGTAAAGCATACGGTATTGCTAATGGAAAGTAAACTAATCAGCTGTAGCTAAGAAATCAAATGTTTTCATTGTAGACAATTTGTAAACAAACTTACTCTCCATAAGGTTAACATTAGAAATTTAAAATAAGTTTCCATAAAATGGAAACTTATGAGGTTTTCGAAAATATTTTTTCACTAAAACCTTCCCGGACACATATAGAGCAATTTCCTAAAATTTCATGGCGATCGGATGAGTAGTTTGGCAACGCATAAAGGACATACAGACAGACAGACAGACATACATTCAATTTTATATATAGAGATAATAAACATACTGAATTAATTTATAGTCATAAGTTTTTGTTTAAAGCCAGGAAGGTGATTTATGATGATTTTATTACCGCCGCAAGTTTGAGTTGGATGCATTCGTTCGCCCAAGTGCCTGCAATGTGAACTAGGCAATCGGCGTTGTAAACAGCCTCTCTTGTCCCAGACTGTACACCTGGGAGTTGTGAAACTATAAGTTGTGACGCGATCAATTTAAATTATTTTGAAGACCTGGGAGTACTGACACCTGGGAGATATGATACCTGGGAGTTATGATTTACTTATTATTTTAAATAGACCTGGTAGAAGTGAACCTATAAGTTATGATATTGAAAATATTTATTTCATTTTTAAGGACCTGGTAGATATGAAACCTGGGAGTTATGAAACGCTTCCATTAAAATGTCGTCCGATGTACCTTGGTTGAACCGCGACATGGTGAAAAATAGTGTTCTGTCGGTGGGCGACAACTCGAGTAGTGACGAAGAACTAATACTTTTATACTCGGTGGCTTGTAAGAGGTCCAAGTGGGTTCACCCCATAAATGAAAAGAGAGAGACGTATGGGGAGTTCCACCATCTTGTGGCAGATTTGGAACTGGACGAAGAAAGGTTCAAAACCTACTTCAGGCTAAACCCAGAACAGTTTAGTGAAGTTTTGTCACTAGTTTGAGAACATATTAAGAAAAATGATACCAACTACAGGAAAGCAATAACCGCAAAGGAGAGATTGGTTGTTTGATTAAGGTAAGTCATAAATACACTGTATTCGAAATTTAATAACTAAATTTGTAACGGTAAAAAAAGAAAAGGGGTCCGTTTACACGTTTTTATATTTTCCTCGAATAGCCTCAGGGACTCTGAGTTGTCCAGGGTTCGTTAATTTAATTTTGAGAAACTAATTTAATGATTTAATTTTTTTATAGTTCGTCTATTACAAAACTCAACTCAACGCTAGTAATTAAATAAAAGTTCCTTTCTCGGACAAACTAAAATCTCTTTATTAATCAAATTAATAATTTCTCTACTACTCGCAACAAATTAGTGAATAAGAACAAGGAGGCTATCCCGGACTTACTGATCCGCGGACCACGTTGCCCACCCCTTGGTCTCCTAACTATATGGGAAGCAAGTTACTTTACAGCCTTTAGGTCCGAGAGCCGGCGAGCGAATGCTCTCGGTCGTCGTCTCCAGGGCTCCCCACTCCTTCCCCCACCACCGACGTTGGCGCGGTTCGTGGCAGCTCTTTGAACTACGGCGCTGTTCGGCCTCAATTGGCGCGAACATTTAAATTAAACATAAATTAAATACTAAATTCTACCCACCTTAATTTTGCTTCTCACACCCTCCTTTTACTTCGGGTGAACAAAAAGAAAACAGGAAAAAGAAAAAGAACTCATAACTTCAGGTAAAGAAAATATATATATATTTTTCAAATAAAATTTTGGCTTTCGACTCACAATTTAAAATCAATGTAGGGGTTTTGACCCCTCCGTCAAATACACATTTTTTTATTTTTAAGGCATGTCCGCCCTTTCGTAGAGGGGTTTCAGGCCCTTAACATGTACCATATGCCGCGTTCTTGCGTTGCGATCTCGTACCTCGTAAAGGTTATACCCACAGCGGCGTACAACAGTGAACGGCCCGTCATATTTCGGTGCCAATTTGCTCGCAATAGCATTGGCCGTTGACGACAGAACGTGGGTACGTTTAAGCACAGATTGCCCGACCTCATATCGCACATCCCTCCTGCGGAGGTTGTAGTGCTTGGCCTGTGATTCAGAAGCTTCTCGCAGATTTGCTTGTGTCCTTACGTATAATTTCCGGAACCGCTTCATTCGTTCGCAGTGGTTCTCGTCGCGATTTTGCTCTCCTTCTTCAGAAGAAGCCTCAAAAAGGGGTCCCCGCAATTATTTGGGAGTCCTAAGTTCGCGACCGAAACAGAGCATGGTTGGTGTATACTTCGTGCTGTCGTGCATCGCAGTATTTATCGCAAAAGCTATCTCGCGTAAGTGTTCGTCCCACAACTGATGACTTCCCTTAATACTCTGGGCGACTAGAGACTTAATAACCCTATTCCTCCGTTCAATCGGGTTCCCTCGTGGGCTGTAGGGAGCAGTGTTCGGACACTCAATGTCCCAATCTCTCGCCAAGTCCTTAAACAGTTTTGCACAAAATTGGGTCCCATTATCGACTATCAAAACTTCTGGAGACCCATACCTTAATATAATTAATTCCTTAAATTTTTCAGCTACCTGTGCAGCAGTCGCAAATTTTAAGGGAGCCAGCTCCATCCATTTGCTATACTGGTCCTGGAAAGCTACAATGTATTTATTTCCTTTCCTCGAACGCGGGAATGGTCCTAACAAGTCGGTTGACACGGTATGCCAAGGCCCACCAGGTGGACGAGTGCATAAGTCCGGCGGGTTTTGTCTGTTCTACCTTAAACTGTTGACACACTGGACAACTCCGTATATACGCTCGAACATCTCGCCTTAAACCTGGCCAGAAATAATCTGTCGAGACCCTCTTTACTGTCTTCTTAAATCCGAAATGGCCAGCCGTAAGTAAATCATGAGTTTTACTGAGAACCTTTGCCCGGTCGCAAGCCCGTACACACATTTTCCAATTTCCAATTTCGTCTCCATTTTTGGATTTCGATTTACAATATTTATACAGTTTACCATATCGGATGATAAATTTTCCTCCTGTTGACTTTTTCCTATTCACTAGAGTGAACAACCTGCCATACCAGCGATCCGAGTTATCATTTTTGCTAGTTTCAGGGAGTTCCTGACTAGCGCTAATGGTTATTGCACCGCCAATCTCACATTCTGACGGACCATCTTGCTTTAGACGGTCAATTTTAACATTATAGGACACTAAGCCTAACCTATCTAAAGTATCCACACCTAAGACCACATCACTCGTGAGAGAAGATAGGTGAATAGCACTGAAATTATTGGTTTGGTTGTCGAGGGTTGCTTCGAATTCAAAAATCTCGGTTTGCCTGGTTTTTGTACCGTCAGCTAACTGTATTTCCGCTGATACTGGTTTAGGTTTAATCCCACTTTTCAACAAATGTTTAGCTACCTTGGAGTTAATGAGAGAAACCGCCGCTCCACTATCCAATTACCCAGAATATTCGTTTCCATAAATGGACAGAGTAACATACGGTCGGTTATCTTTTTTATTATTTACACCTTAAACCTGAGGGAAATACTTTTATCCTATCTAACCAAGCATTCCAATCGGGATTTCTCAATTACATGGGACTCTGATGACCTCCATCCAACTGAGTCCGCGATCCGTTTCCTAATTTACATTTTTACATTGTAAACTCTATGTGTGTAAGTTCTAGTTACTTTAAAATTTTCAATACTCTTATTTATAATTGAACTCGCTTGGCTGTGGAGATACCCAGGATCGAATCAAATGAACACTAATAGTCAGAAGTTAAACACTTTATTATTATACAAAATAA
>CM041791.1:96214694-96297000 GCA_023375725.1 Nephotettix cincticeps | reverse complement strand
TAGTCAGAAGTTAAACACTTTATTATTATACAAAATAAAGATAGTGAACATAAATTAAATTGGAAGTACAAGTTTTGAGTAAAATTCCTTTCTAATTAAATAATACCCCCGTCGCAGCAGACCTGCGTACTCAGCGAATTTCCAAATCAATAATATAAAAATTATAATATATGACAAGTTTGGTTAAAATCTGTCGATAAACATGGGAATTATTTGCCTATTCTCCATAAGATTAAAATGGAAAAGAGTGAGTAGGTTTGCTGCTGTGAGGAACACTGAAAGTATACCATCAAAAATTTTATTTTAGCGAATTTCCCATAGGGAAGAAGCTATTACCGTAGGTCTCATGGTGAGACTTAAGCCCGGGACCATGTTATTTTTTCTTCTTTAGGTGCCCAGAGTCCAAAAACAACAGTCGTTAAAATTTTTATATATATATATATATATATATATATATATATATATATATATATATGTATATATATGTATATATATATATGTGTCTGTGAACACGATAACTCTCGTAAAAGAGGTCCAATAAAGACCAAATTTGGTAGAAACATGTATTCCTACAAGTGCTCCGACGAGTTCGTAAACCAGACATATCGGTCAATGGGAACGGGTAGTTTGGGGGGGTTTTGTACCCCAAAATGGGGTTTTTTGCGTTTTTCACATGTTATTTTTAAAAATTTCTAATTTTATATTTCACCATTAGAATCAGCTTAAAAAACTACACAATTAAGTTCCTTAAAGTTTTTCTCTATCTCCAACGGTTACCGAGATATTAAAAAATCTAAACACAGTACGTTGTATTGTGGGGCTCCAATGTTAATCTTATGGAGGATAGGGAAAAATTAATATTTCCCATATTAATGAATATTTTTGGATAAAACTTGATATTTAGCTTCATGTGGTTGAGATCTATCCATTTATGCTTAAAAATCATAGTTTATGTGTTTATCATGACAGCAAACCTGCATACTCTTTTCCCATAATAATCATATAGGGAATAGGCAAACTCCTTTATTTATGGACAGATGTTGATGAAAGTTTGTATAAATGTTAAGATAAAAATTATTTATGGTAGAAATGCCCAATTTCAGTGTTCCTCACAGCAGCAAACCTGCACACTCTTTCCCATGTTAATCTTATGGAGAATAGGCAAATAGTTCTCATGTTTATGGACAGATTTTTTTAACTTGTCACATATTATTTTTATATTATTGATTTGGAAATTCGCTGAGTACGCAGGTCTGCTGCGACGGGGGTATATATATGTATATATATATGTATATATATATATATGTGTCTGTGAACACGATAACTCTCGTAAAAAAGGTCCGATCGAGACCAAATTTGGTAGAGACGTGTATTCCTACAAATGCTCGGACGAGTTCGTAAACCAGACATATCGGTCAATGGGAACAGGTAGTTTGGGGGGTTTTGTACCCCAAAATGGGGTTTTTTGCGTTTTTCACATGTAATTTCTAAAAATTTCCAATTTTATATTTCACCATTGGAATCAGCTTAAAAAACTACACAATTAAGTTCCTTAAAGTTTTTCTCTATCTTCAACGGTTACCGAGATATAAAAAAATCTAAACACAGTACGTTGTATTTTTGAGGCTCCAATGTTAATCTTATGGAGGATTAAAAAAAATTAATTTTTCACTTATTATCTAATATTTTTGGATGAAACTTGATATTTAGCTTCATGTGGTTGAGATCAATACATTTGTGCTAAAAAATTATAGTTTATGTGTTTATCATGGCAGCAAACCTGCATACTCTTTTCCCATGTTAATCATATGGAGATTAGGCAAACTCCTATATTTATGGACAGATGTTGATGAAAGTTGGTATAAATGTTAAAAATAAAATTTTTGATGGTATAAATGGCTACTTTCAGTGTTCCTCACAGCAGCAAACCTACTCACTCTTTCCCATTTTAATCTTATGGAGAGTAGGCAAAAATTTTCATGTTTATCGACAGATTTTGACCAAACTTGTCATATATTATTATTATTATATTATTGATTTGGAAATTCGCTGAGTACGCAGGTCTGCTGCGACGGGGGTATTAACATTTATACCAACTTTTATCAACATCTGTCCATAAATAAAGGAGTTAATCTCCTTATGATTAACATGGGAAAAGAGTATGCAGGTTTGCTGCCATGATAAACACATAAACTATGATTTTTTAGCACAAATGTATGGATCTCAACCACATGAAGCTAAATATCAAGTTTAATCAAAAAATATTAGATAATAAGTGAAAAATTAATTTTTCCTAATCCTCCATAAGATTAACATTGGAGCCTCAAAATACAACGTACTGTGTTTAGATTTTTTTATATCTCGGTAACCGTTGGAGATAGAGAAAAACTTTAAGGAACTTAATTGTGTAGTTTTTAAAGCTGATTCCAATGGTGAAATATAAATTTAGAAATTTTTAAAAATTACATGTGGAAAACGCAAAAAACCCCATTTTGGGGTACAAAACCCCCCCCAAACTACCCGTTCCCATTGACCGATATGTCTGGTTTACGAACTCGTCTGAGCATTTGTAGGAATACACGTCTCTACCAAATTTGGTCTCGATCGGACCATTTTTACGAGAGTTATCGTGTTCACAGACACATATACAGGGTGATTCACGAGGATATGCGGTAACTTTGAGAGCTCATTCTATATGTAAAAATAATGAAAAAAACTTATATAAACATAGGTCCGGAAATGTTTCGTTAGCGAGTTATACAGGGTTAAAGATTTCGCCTGGATTTCAGTTCCGCTGAGTAAATGAAGAATCAATTTTTCAGGTAAAAAACCATAAGAAACAATGGCATTTGCCCCTAAATTTAACTTCCCAGAATTTCAGAGAGTCTTCATTTACTCAGCGGAACTGAAATCCAGGCGAAATCTTTAACCCTGTATAACTCGCTAACGAAACATTTCCGGACCTATGTTTATATAAGGTTTTTTCATTATTTTTACATATTGAATGAGCTCTCAAAGTTACCGCATATCCTCGTGAATCACCCTGTATATATATATACATATATATATATATATACATATATATATATATATACATATATATATATATATATATATATATATATATATATAAAAATTTTAACGACTATGGTTTTTGGTCTCTGGGCACCTAAAGAAGAAAAAATAACATGGTCTCGGGCTTAACTCTTGCCATGAGACCTACGGTAGACCTAATAGCTTCTTCCCTATGGGAAATTCGCTAAAACCAAAGAAGAAAATTTAAAACAGTGAAACTACAGGGGTCTATTATTAATGGACTACTCGTCATACTGTACAATTACCAACACATCATATAATATCAATCAACTAATTTACAAGACAAGCTTTGAAGAATCTATACACATCTATAGCATTATTAAAGTGAATCAATTATATATATTTACAAGTTTGAACCTTTTCTATAGATTATTATTTAATTGAGATTATAACTTAACCATGTTTTACTATCATATCATGTTATTTATATTGCTTTAACTTGTAATAATTTAAAAGGGAATATACTTCAATCGAACGTCTCCTATTTTTTTTATATTTTTTTATATCGTATTTATATTGATATCAAAGTTCTCTTTTGGGAAATCTTTATATCACGAGAGTAGCTGACCTACCGGTCACCGCCGACGTAGCCCAGCCGCCGACTCCCTCGGCCCAGGTCCTTTGAACCGCTTCCGGTCGTCCTCTGCGTAGGATGTGGGTCCTCGGGCCGTCAGGGTCGTTAGTCTTAGCTGTCGTTCTTCGGTGTCGGCAGGGCAGACGGTGAGGTCCTCCGGAGGTGGTAGGCTGGGTCGTCTTCTTGATGTTGTAGGGCTCCAACAGGCGCTTACGACTCTGCTGATATTTGCCCCTACTCGATCCAGGGCTTCCCAACCGTCACTCTTCC
This sequence comes from Nephotettix cincticeps, assembly GCA_023375725.1. Lineage (NCBI taxonomy): Eukaryota > Metazoa > Arthropoda > Insecta > Hemiptera > Cicadellidae > Nephotettix > Nephotettix cincticeps. The sequence continues at coordinate 96,293,060 of CM041791.1, read as the reverse complement.
TAAGACTTCTCTCCACACACTCCTCTAGCTTCCAAATCCCTTCTCCCCGTCAGCTACCCCGGCTACGCCTCTCTACCAATCCCAATCTTTGGTCTTGGTGATCGAAGCCTCATTGGTACTACCCCTTCCGCTTGGATCTTCAATTCACGTGAAAGGGCGTGGTGCTGACCATGAGTAAACCCGTGGTTAACTCCAGGTTATTCCCGTGGGAGAGGGTGATTTTTACAATTCTTCGTTATTAAATTTCGCCTGCGGCTGTGCCGCTGTAATTCTGTACGCCTGGAATGTTACTCGAGACGTCAAGACTTGTGGCGACGGACGTGCTTTCTTCGCACTCCTTTGCTTGTATATTTCACTTTAAGTAATTTATAAATATTCTAATTTATAGTATTAATAAATGTTCCCTGTTTTTTAAAATTTAAAAATATATATATAAGTTCTCCATACAATGTCTTTATAACATTCGTCGGTTTTGACGCCTTCTGCGTGACAGTTGTAACACCTCAATCTTTTTGGAAAGCGACAATCTCTATACACATGTCCGATTTTATTACAGTTAAAACATGTTACAGGAGAGCGAGAAGGTTGCCTAATCGTTTTCTCATTGATAAGCGGCGTGTTTGATTTAGCCACAGCAGGCCGTTCATTACTTTGCTGATAAGCCCAGTCGCGTGCCTGATAAGCTGACCGGTTATTCCACCGTTCACTAAAATTATTTTTCCTCACATAATTACTATTACGGGAATTATTTTTACCTTCCCATTTATTATCCTTCGCCGAGCTTTTTACTGAATCGTAGGAATTGTTTTCGAAGACATCGACGGCCCAATTATCAATGTGCGATTTATTATCAGATTTCCGCTTCTGTTGGTACGCGGTTTCTGAAACTAACGCCATAGATGGGAGAGGGGGAGGCCGATATAACGCTTTTTCTCTAATATAACTCTCAACATGTTCTGCTTGTTTCAGCATCTCATCGAGCGAAACTATTTCGTCTCGTCTCATTGTCAATTTATATTCCGGTTTCATATTCGTAAAAATAATATCCAATTTTTCCTTCATAGAATATCCTCCTCGCCTACGCATCAAAGTTGTGAGTGCTACAACAAAATTCCTAAACGGCTCATTTTCTCCTTGTGTACGACGCCTAATTTCCTCGCCTACGTTTCTGACATAACCCGGAGGCAAATGATACAAATCAAAACAATGACGAAAATCATCGTAACAAACCCTTTATCTCTATTGTTGTTATTATGTTGTTACATCTTTATTGTTACGGTACCATAGCAGCGCAGCGCCGTGTAATAATTCCGGCAAAACCGTTAAAATTGTACTATTGTCAATACCGTATGATTCCATTAATTCCTCTAATCGTTCTAGAAAAGAGATCGGATCTTAATTTCCATCAAACTTAACATTCCATTTCCTCACTAGAGTACACAGAGATGCAGAATCCATTCTATTGATACCTGTCGATTCCTGTCTAATCCCGTACTCAACCGCACTAGGGATGGATCTATCAGGACCGCTAAACACCACGCCGCCATTTGTGTGTGTGTAATTCGGAAAAATATTATCACGATTTCCCTCATTAGGATTATTTTCGTTGACGCGGGATTTAATTACAAATTCTGCTACAGTCCGGAATATCTCATCCATTGACACGTTTGGGGGCATTCCTAACAGTTGGATCAATTTTCCAAGATCCCGATTTCCTGTTTGCTCCTGATGAGCAGATCGTGAATAATCCTGAATACCACCGCTATTCACATGTTCCGAAAATACGATAAATTTCCCGCAACTGAAATTTCTCCCTCTGTAGGAGTTTTTGTAGTTTTCTCTCGAGGAATACCATCCTTCCAGAATTTCACAAAACGTCTCCTCAGTTCATCCATAGTTGCCGTCGTATCTAAACCGTATTTACTCATTTCTACTTTAATCTCCTCCTTTGTCAAAGTCCGAATCTAACTAGTCCGAGGGTCATCCTCAGAAGATGATTTAGACGTAAAAGTTTGTGTAGTAAACGGTAAACTTAAAGCGGCTGTACTGGGAACAGACGTAACCACATCACATTTTCATCCATACTCTCAGGATTCGGTTTAGGCGCTGTTATTTTCTGGATCGTTCCGGTACTGACCGTTGTACTGGTTGTTCCGCTAACTACCTTCGGCTTATCCTGTTTATCTCCCTTTGACCTCGTCGGAGAATGAACATACAGTTTGTTCATCCATACTAAATAAACCCAGATTTTCAAAAATAATCCGTACAATCCCATTTTGTCACAAAATCACTAACCAATAAACTATTCTGTTTGTTAATAATCGAGTGTAAATTATCAATTTTCAAACACGTACGCAGTAATTGGTTTCATTTCCTTTAGTTCTTAATTCAAACCTCACAGTTCCACAAAATACTCGTATAATATGTTGAATTCGTTCGGGTGCCACTAGTAAGGTTATTCCTCACTCTTGAATATTAATCTCAAAATTTAACAAACAAAGTTTCTCAAAATCAAGTCCCTGTTCGGGCGCCATTTGTAACGGTAAAAAAAGAAAAGGGGTCCGTTTACACGTTTTTATATTTGCCTCGGATAGCCTCAGGGACACTGAGTTGTCCAGGGTTCGTTAATTTAATTTTGAGAAACTAATTTAATGATTTAATTTTTAGCGAATTTCCCATAGGGAAGAAGCTATTACCGTAGGTCTCATGGTGAGACTTAAGCCCGGGACCATGTTATTTTTTCTTCTTTAGGTGCCCAGAGTCCAAAAACAATAGTAGTTAAAATTTATATATATATATATATATATATATATATATATATATATATGTATATATGTATGTGTCTGTTAGCACGATAACTCTCGTAAAAATGGTCCGATCGAGACAAAATTTGGTAGAGACGTGTATTCCTACACATGCTCGGACGAGTTCGTTAACCAGACATATCGGTCAATGGGAACGGGTAGTTTGGGGGGGTTTTGTACCCCCAAAATGGGGTTTTTTGCGTTTTTCACATGTAGTTTTTAAAGATTTCTAATTTTATATTTCACCATTGCATTCAGCTTAAAAAACTACACAATTAAGTTCCTTAAAGTTTTTCTCTATCTCCAACGGTTACCGAGATATTAAAAAATCTAAACACAGTACGTTGTATTGTGGGGCTCCAATGTTAATCTTATGGAGGATAAGGAAAAATTAATATTTCACTTATTAACCAATATTTTTGGATAAAAATTTATATTTAGCTTTATGTGGTTGAGGTTCATCCATTTATGCTTAAAAATCATAGTTTATGTGTTTATCATGGCAGCAAACCTGCATACTCTTTCCATACATACTCCATGCATACTCTTTTCTTCTTTCATAATAATCATAAAGGGAAAAGGCAAACTCCTTTATCTATGGACAGATGTTGATGAAAGTTGGTATAAATGTTAAGATAAAAATTATTTATTGTAGAAATGCCTAATTTCAGTGTTCCTCATAGCAGCAAACCTGCACACTCTTTGCCATGTTAATCTTATGGAGAATAAGCAAATAATTCCCATGTTTATGGACAGATGTTTATAAAACTTGCCATATATTATTATTATTATTATATTATTGATTTGGAAATTCGCTGAGTACGCAGGTCTGCTGCGACGGGGGTATTTATGGTTCGTGAGGGCTCGGAAATCCTTTACCATTTAATTCACAAATATCATAGGTTAGGTATCATCCTCGCCCACGAACTCCTATACAATTTGGAAAAGGTTTTTTATTCTTTTATAATAATTAATTGAATTACCTTAATTAAATCTTCAGGCTTCTTCCAGCCTGGATCCTAGCTGTCTCACAACACCAGACTTGTTCCAGCCTTGCACTCTAACTGAATTGTTAATAAACACCAGGCTTGTTCCAGCTTTGTATCCTACTGAATTAATTAATACACGACCTGGGTGCTTACTTAATTCGTCTATTACAAAACTCAACTAAACGCTAGTAATTAAATAAAAGTTCCTTTCTCGGACAAACTAAAATCTCTTTATTAATCAAATTAATAATTTCTCTACTACTCGCAACAAATTAGTGAATAAGAACAAGGAGGCTATCCCGGACTTACTGATCCGCGGACCACGTTGCCCACCCCTTGGTCTCCTAACTATATGGGAAGCAAGTTACCTACAACCTGTAGGTCCGAGAGCCGGCGAGCGAATGTCCGCTGGAATTGCTCTCGGTCGTCGTCTCCAGGGCTCCCCACTCCTTCTCCCACCACCGACGGTGGCGTGGTTCGTGGCAGCTCCTTGATCTACGGCGCTGTTCGGCCTCAATTGGCGCGAACATTTAAATTAAACATAAATTAAAAACTAAATTCTACCCACCTTAATTTTGCTTCTCACACCTTTTTCACAAATAGGAATTGTAAATTAGAATGTAAAATACTCGTTGTTCACAAATTTCAGGCGAGGTAATTTTGGTGAAGTTACAGATGCTGGTAATTATGAGATTCTTCTGCAGTTGTTTGTTCATCATAACAGCTGTACTGCAGACTGAAACTTTGAAAAGTATGCATAGAACTGTTATTTGATGATTGGCGAGAAGAAGTAGAGGAGCTGCTGATTGATGAGGAAGGAATTTGATCCTGAACTCTGTAACCAGAGTTACCTTCTAATGTTAAGTTACGATTAGTAACCGAGCCGTGACCCTGTTGTTGCATCCTGAAAAACTCTTCTTCTTCCTCTGCTCGGGCAATGCTGTCCAGTACCTCATGTTTGACTCTATTCTGTAAAAAACGTGGCAGCTTTTATACTGACTGGGATGCGCTGGCGAATAATAAGTTATGTTAAGTTCATGTAGAACTTGTTTGGACTATTTTATTCCTTATCTTTCATGTACATAATCAACTTATCGACACCTCTAGGAGACTTATTTCTTGATTCTTTGGCTGCAGTGTTTTTGGAGCCTTGTACATCCTCACCTGTGTCATGATCGGATGTGTTATCTTCTTCCGAGTCTCCCTCAATGTCTATGCCATTGTCAGGGTCCTCATTGACAAGTAAAGGTGGAATGTTAGTGTCACTCTTGGGGCAAAAGTCTTAACTAGCATTTTATTAGCGAATTTCCCATAGGGAAGAAGCTATTACCGTAGGTCTCATGGTAAGACTTAAGCCCGGGACCATGTTATTTTTTCTTCTTTAGGTGCCTAGAGACCAAAAACAATAGTCGTTAAAATTTATATATATATATGTATATATATATATATATATATATATATATATATATATATATATATATATGTGTGTGTGTGTGTGTGTGTGTCTGTGAACACGATAACTCTCGTAGAAATGGTCCGATCGAGACCAAATTTGGTAGAGACGTGTATTTCTACAAATGCTTGGACGAGTTCGTAAACCAGACATATCGGTCAATGGGAACGGGTAGTTTGGGGGGGGGTTTGTACCACAAAATGGGATTTTTTGCGTTTTTCACATGTAATTATTTTTAAATTCTAATTTTATCTTCCACCATTGTAATCAGCTCAAAAAACTACACAGTTAAGTTCCTTAAAGTTTTTCTCTATCTCCAACGGTTACCGAGATATACAAAAATCTAAACACAGTACGTTGTATTTTGAGGCTCCAATGTTAATCTTATGGAGGATAAGGAAAAATTAATATTTCACTTATTAACCAATATTTTTGGATAAAGATTTATATTTAGCTTTATGTGGTTGAGGTTCATCCATTTATGCTTAAAAATCATAGTTTATGTGTTTATCATGGCAGCAAACCTGCATACTCTTTTCCCATGTTAATCATATGGAGAATAGGCAAACTCCTTTATTTATGGACAAATGTAGATGGAAGTTGGTATAAATGTTAAAAATAAATGTTTTTGAAGGTATAAATGCCTACTCTCAGTGTTTCTCACAGCAGCAAACCTGCACACTCTTTCCCATGTTAATCTTATGGAGAATAGGTAAATAATTCTCATGTTCATCGACAGATTTTGACCACTTGACTTGTCGTATATTATTATTATTATATTATTGATTTGGAAATTCGTTGAGTACGCAGGTCTGCTGCGACGGGGTTATTTTTTACATTTTCTACTCAGTGCTGTATCATTATATTCCAGGAATAAGTTGTCATTTTGAATTGCGCTTAAGTTTTAAGAAAAATTTAACTTTCAGTAAGGTAAATTGGTAAATCCCAGTTAAAAGGGACATAATAAAAACAAATAATAACTATTATTTATTATATTCAAGCATTAATGATGACTTTTAAATTTAAAGTCAACTTTTGCAGTAGTTTAAACTTTTAAATCACGAAAATATTGGAAATTATGTTTTTTTGCAATCCTGTCAATCCGAGGTTGAGATACTCTGATCTCAGGATTAATAGGTACTCAAAAACGACTGGAATCCTGGAATTGAGAACCCTAATTATGATGCAATGTTTGTACTATAATTAAAACTTGATATCAGTAATCCTATGACATGAACGTTTAACATGGAAGCAGGGTCATACAGCATGACACTACTGTTTGTATTTTATTTTTTATAAAATATCAGTTAATCAATATTTATTTTATCTATATAAGTATAAAATACGAGAAACCAAAATAAGAATATTGTAATATTTAAAAACAGACGTTTTTAATTAGGCTACACAAAATCTTAAAATTATATATGCATTTAATATTAAACTTACATAAGTGAAAAGTACTTTACATATAGTAGTGACTTAGTAAGGGGAGGATATTTTTCCCGAAAGCGGGGAAGCGGTTTTACATAATGGTTAAAAACTATGAGCTAGATACAACAATACTTATATATATATATATACATGAGAAAATTTCGGTCTATGATTCATCGTGGGCATCAAGAACCTCACTTGGTTTTCGTATTTCCATTCTTTGATATTTTTTGCGCCCTGTCCACTCTTTGTCTTCTTCCGCAATGTAGCATGCCATTTTTCAGTTTTCAATGCCGATTCTGAAACAATTTTTTTCAGGTTCCTTGCAACTGGTGACACATACCCAGCTACAGAATTGGCAGAAGCACTGTCGCTGAGGTGTAAGACGCAATCTGGAATAGAATGCAGCCTATATGGAGGAATGTATCAAAAGGATTTCAGGACAGATGGAATTTTTCTCATTGTATTGGCACTATAGATGGGAAACATGTCGAGATCCAAGCTCCTCCAAATTCAGGATCAACATGTTATAACTACAAGAAGTATTTCTCTACAGTTCTTTTGGGTTTGGTTGACTCCAAATATAGGTTTATTGTAATCGAGACTGGCTACTATGGCAAAGAGTGGGATAGTAGTATTTTTTCCTGAAAGTTCTTTAGGAAAAAGACTATCCAGCTACAGTATCGCAGTACCTAAAGACGAACCTTTGATAGCGGGATGGGTTAGTTTGACGTACGTTGTTTGTGGTGGGTGATGAAGGGGTTTTTTTTTTTTTTTTTTTTTTACTTCTTTATTTTGAGGCGAATTTAGGACCACATGGTCCTCTCTTACAATTAACCTCAATAATATAATAATAACATTCATGTCAGTAATAATAATGAAATATAAAATAAAATAACATTAGGTTTAAAGTAAACTAAAAGAAAATAATATTTATAAACTTCAAATACAAATTAAAATATTAACAGAAACTAAAATACTAATAACACACACTCACACAATCACCCTTTGCCCGCTACACCCAGGCCTAACGCACGCCCTCCCGCCACGCCTTTGTCATCCGGTCGAGATAGTACTGTTTCAACGCCACCGTCAGCCGTGAACGAGTGTCTATTGATTTTATATTTTGAGGTAATGAGTTCCACAACCGGCAAGCAGTTACTGTGAAAGAACGATTAAACACCGTGGTTTTGTGTCGAGGTATACGAAGAGTTGACGAGCCAGAGCGGGTGTTTCTTGCACCTCCCTCACCCATTAATTCAAAATTAGCACCCAGATAACGCGGAAATCCAAGATTGACAACAGAATGAGTAATTTGGACGATTCGCATCTCCCTTAATTCAGAGAGCTTTAAAAGAGAAGATTGAATGTAATAAGGTGTAACACGATCGTCTCGGCGAAGATTGAACAGAAAACGAATGCAATAATTTTGAGTACGTTGTAATTTTGTTTGCAAGACTACAGTCATGTCATTAATTACAGAGTTGCAGTAACTGAAATGTGGAAAGACAAGTGATTTTATTAGAAGAAGTCTAATGTGGAATGGTAAAATTCGCTGCATTTTTTTCAGAGTGTGGACAGCAGCGAACACCTTTTTACAAGTATTCACCACTGTGTCTGTCCAGTCCAGTGTTTTGCAAATAGTCAACCCCAGGCTTTTTACTTTGTCACAGTAAGGTATAGTTGTCCCGTTAACAGTTATCCTGGGGGCGGTGTTTGTGTCAATTTTGTGAAGTAAGCGTGAGTGTCCAAGGATGATTGGTTTAGTTTTGTCAGGATTTAGTCTGAGACCATTTTTGGCCGCCCAAAGAACAATCTTGTCAATGTCGTGATTAGTTTGAGTGATGGTTTCATTCAGTTCACTGACTTTAAAATGAGCATAGATTTGTAAATCGTCAGCATAAGAATGAAACTTCGAATGGCGTAGGACTGTGGAAATGTCATTTGTGTAAATAGTAAACAGTAGAGGACCAAGAATTGAACCCTGTGGAACACCACAGGATACAGTTTTCCAATCCGAAGTTAGTTGGTCGTTACACACACATTGCTTACGGCCGTGAAGGTATGATCTCATCCAAGAAAGTGAGGCTTCTGAAAATCCTATAATTTTTAGTTTAGCAAGTAAAATATCATGATTTACTGTATCGAAAGCTTTACTAAAATCGAATAAAGTCAGAACTGTACATTGACTCTGATCCATAGCCAGACGGATATCATCGGTGATCTTTAATAAGGCTGTTTCAGTACTGTGGAATTTCCTGAAACCGGATTGAAATGAATTTAAGATGTTATTTTCCGAAAGAAAGTCAGATATTTGAGAATGAACTATTCGTTCAAGGGCTTTTGAAAGAGCCGGAAGAATGCTAATTGGTCGGTAATCTTGTGGGCAAGTTGGGGATGAGATCTTATTTAGAGGATGGACAAGGGCAAACTTCCATATTTCTGGGAATATACCGTTTTTTAATGAGACATTGAAAATATAAGTCAATGTGGGAAGAAGAGCGTAAATAATTTGTTTGATTAAAGAAATTGAAATTTTGTCAGATCCCGTAGCATTTGACGTAATGCGTCGGATGGCCCTCAGAACATCAATTTGTAATATTGGTCTGAAATTGAACTGAGGGTGTACGTTAATCAAACTACTTTGAAAATTGAGCTCAGTTAAGTGATTTTGAACGGCTAAACTATCGGTAGAAGAAGAAATTGAAAGAAAGTGGTCATTTAAATCATTTAATGACAAAGATATTGGGCGAGAGTTTACTTGCTTACCGATGCCTAAACTTTTTACCTTACGCCAAAGAGCGGATGATGATTGTTTACTGTCGAAAAACAAATTGTGAATGTAACGAAGTCTGGAATTACGAAGTTGCTGTTTAACTTGATTACGCAACTGGCGATATTGTGCCATAAGCAACGGATCTCTAGTCCTCCTTGCCCTACGATAAACAGAGTCGCGACGAGCCATCAACCCGAGGATCTCGTTTGAAATCCAGGGGACCGGATGCTTTTTGTTGATTCTTTGCAAGGGTTTCCCCTTAAACGGTTTATTATGCGTCCATTTCCAAAGGACTAGAATCTCACAGACGAAAGACATATTTTTAACTACAGGATTTGCCGTTGTAGAAGGGTGGTTGAAAATGCGCTCGGCATTCTAGTTCAAAGGTGGCGTTTTATATTTCCAGTCTTTACAATGTAAAATTAACAGAGTCTAACAAATTATAAATAAGGCAACTGCAGTACTACACAACTACCTTTGCAGCAAGGAAAAGACATCGCTGCTGTCGGTACTCGGGGAGGAAGGGAAGCTATAGAAATAAGATACCATTTTTTCAGTACTTCAACTCAGCGCAAGGCGCGTGTCTTGGCAGTGGCAGCGTTTGTAGACTTTGATACATTAACTTTTTCGGCTATCTGTATGTTATAAAAACTGAAATTGTCATATGATTTTTTTAAATTCTCATATATTAAAAAATCTTTCCACTTTAGTATAACATGTAAATAATCTAGACTATTTTTGAAATAATAAAATATTTTTGGAAGCAAATGAAGGTTTGTTTATTTGCCAGCACATGAAAAATGGGTTATTCATTTAGCAATGCATTTGTGGCCTTTTCTGTAAGAAACCAAACAACATACATCTACAAACAAAAGAAACATATTGATTTAATAATTTTAAACTGTGTTTGAAAACTCATGTTTGAAATGAAGTGCATAAATTCCAAGCTGTTACAAATAAACATAAGTTAGATTATGTGTACTTACTTTCCTTTTGTAGAATGTGTGCAACTTCTTCCCACTCTTTATCTCTCCTTGTTGTGTCTTTGTAGATGTCATGTCTATTGTCCCACAACACTGGTCTCTTCCTAACTTCCTCAATCAGTTGTTCCATGATGTTCAACAAGAAAACGGCACAAGTAGCGGCAGTACACGTTGCGCTACCAGGGGATGGCAGATGGCGACGGCAATAGGGTCAGAAGCTCCTTTGCGCATGCGCAAGAACAAACGCCCTCAGCGGTATGAAAAAATCGCTCAGCAAGTGGTAGTGGCGGACGCTACCGCTCGCCCGCGGTAGCTCGGTGTGGCTTGGCCCATTTGATAATATGGTGAGCGATGTTGAAAAGTTCGCGTCCGCCGTGGTAGCGAGCTCGGTGTGGCATGGCCTTAAAACTTTAAAAAACTGAGGAGCACATGCAACCCAGACTTGCTCACTATGGGTGTTCCTGGCTTAAGCTTAACTAGCGTACCTGGCGCACGAAATCGTGCGCTGCCAAGGAAACAATCTGTCCACCAATAACTATGTTTAGAAACTTTAGATTTTCCTATGTTTAGAAACATAGGAACTATGTTTACTAAACTATGTTTAGAAAGTTTAGATTTTCCAAACAGATTTTGATTTTGATTACGTTTTGGTTTTGTGCAAATAAAAACTGGTGTTTTATTGCCAGCTGTACGATGATGTCTTCATTAAACGAAAAAAGAAAGAACCATGTTTAACTGTCAGATTTGATTTGTTTATTTTACCACTTCCTTAAATAAACAGCTGATTTCTCGATCGTCGGTGTTTAGCTCCATATTAAGTTTATGGGGAAAATCGCGAATTTGACCCCATTATTTTCCATGTCCACGGTGAATTTTCTAATTAATTGATGGCAAAACTACATGCTAAGACCTTTATAACGACACCTTGGACATGGTGATTGGTAGCTCCACCGCTCCAAAACAATTATCACAAAAATAGGCCTAGTGTATTAAATATATAAGATGTTTAACAACGTGTAAGAATCAATTGATATGAACGATACATGTGATGCTACAGCTGAGTTTTTGTTAATTAAAAGCAATGTACCTCCAGAAAAACTGTCGTAATTATATACTCTCGCCAGGATAGTAAACAAACTAAAATTGTAAAAATTATCAAAAACAAATCCTGTGTCTTTAACAGAAACAAATGTTTCTAATAAAAAAATTAATATCATATCCTTTTATCATCTCCATAAAACTACAATCAGTTATCTTAATAGCGAATTTTCCATGAGGAAGAAGCTATTACCGTAGGTCTCATGGTAAGACTTAAGCCCAAGACCATGCTATTAGCGAATTTCCCATAGGGAAGAAGCTATTACCGTAGGTCTCATGGTAAGACTTAAGCCCGAGACCATGTTATTTTTTCGTCTTTAGGTGCCCAGAGTCCAAAAACAATAGTCGTTAAAATTTATATATATATATATATATATATATATGTATATATAATTATATATTATATAATTATATGTATGTATATACAGGGTGATTCACGAGGATATGCGGTAACTTTGAGAGCTCATTCTATATGTAAAAATAATAAAAAAAACTTATACAGTATAAACATAGGTCCGGAAATGTTTCGTTAGCGAGTTATACAGGGTTAAAGATTTCGCCTGGATTTCAGTTCCGCTGAGTAAATGAAGACTCTCTGAAGTTCTGGGAAGTTAAATTTAGGGGCAAATGCCATTTTTATCTTATGGTTTTTTACCTGAAAAATTGATTAGAACAGGTCCCAGAACTGTAAGATGAGTAGTTTTTGAGTAATCCAGTGTAAAATGCAAAAACATTGAGTAAAAAAACACAATTTTTACATTTGGCCAGCAATCGCTTTGTTATTTTACCAATAAACTGATCAAATTTCAGAACAAAACTTGTAGAAAATTTAATTCTAAACAAAACGGTATGATTAAAGTATACAGAAAGTGAACAGATAATCGATTAAAGGAAGTTTTATTGAAAACAGAACAACACACGTTTTTTCATTTGGCCGACAATAACTCTGTTGATTTCTTATTAAAGATCTGTAAAAAGTTAATGATTTTTACTTAAATTTAACACCTTAATTTTTTTACTAAAATTTCAAAATAAAATAATATTAAAACACAGTTTTAAAATAAAGAAATAAACATAAACAACAAACATAAATAATAAAAAAAAAATACACATGTTGAGCGGATAATTTGTTTTTCATAAGTTGGCACTACAATAACAGCTGATCAACAATGATGTGATTTGAATTGTAGAATTTTAATTCCTTGAGAGGTAACAACTGAGTTTTAGTCCACGTGTGTATTGTTCTGTTCGTCGTATTGAATTTTAGTCCGTGTTAGCATTGTTTTGTCCATAGTAATTATTAAATTGTTGGAGTAGTAATGCCATACTTATTTTCAACTGAAGAATACGCCGATATGGTGTTTATTTACGGTGTATGTGAAGGCAATGCTACAATCGCTGTGGAAGAATACAGACAACGTTACCCTTATCGTAGAATTCCAAATGCTAGAACCATTATTTCTACATTTCGTACGTTACGGGAAACAGGATCACTTCCAAGCGTAAAGATCCAGTCTGACCGCCCTCGCCAACATGATGTTAATGTAGAAGAAAACATTATTGCTGCTGTTGAACGTAGTCCAGGTATTAGTACAAGACGTATTTCAAAGCGGTTTAGGGTTTCGCAAAGTAAAGTTTGGAGAACACTTAATAAGAACAACCTTTATCCCTACCATAAACAAAAAGTACAGCATTTACAACCAGGAGACAATGAACATCGCTTGGAGTACTGCAATTGGTTAGTCAATCATCGTCAACTCTTCAAGTACATTTTATTTACCGATGAGTCACAGTTCACTCGTGATGGTATCAACAATTTACGAAACCAACATTCATGGGCAGAAGAGAACCCTCATGCAACAATTGAACGTAACTTTCAATACCGTTTTAACATTAATGTATGGTGTGGTGTTATTGATGATAAGCTAATTGGACCGTTTATTTTTCAAGAGCGCTTAACAGGTCAGGCGTACTTACAGTTTCTTCAAGAAGAATTACCGACATTGCTGGAAGATGTTCCTCTTGCAACGCGACGCAAGATGTACTTCCAGCATGATGGCGCACCGCCACATTTTTCAAATGATGTTTCCACCTATCTAAATCATCAGTTCCCAAATAAATGGATCGGTCGTGGTGGTCCTATACACTGGCCACCAAGGTCACCAGATCATACGCCATTGGACTTCTGCATATGGGGATGGATGAAAGATCATGTTTACGAGGTCAAAGTAAATTCCCGTGAGGCGTTACTTGATCGAATTAATGAAGCCTTTGTGCAGTTAAAGGAGAGCCCCGTAGAACTACGAAAAGCAACAAGAGCAATTCTTAAACGAGCAGAAAGATGCATTGAAGTTAATGGCAACATTTTTGAGCATTTACTGTAATTTTATTGCATAACTTTACATTACAGTTTTCAATAAAACTTCCTTTAATCGATTATCTGTTCACTTTCTGTATACTTTAATCATACCGTTTTGTTTAGAATTAAATTTTCTACAAGTTTTGTTCTGAAATTTGATCAGTTTATTGGTAAAATAACAAAGCGATTGCTGGCCAAATGTAAAAATTGTGTTTTTTTTACTCAATGTTTTTGCATTTTACACTGGATTACTCAAAAACTACTCATCTTACAGTTCTGGGACCTGTTCTAATCAATTTTTCAGGTAAAAAAACCATAAGAAACAATGGCATTTGCCCCTAAATTTAACTTCCCAGAATTTCAGAGAGTCTTCATTTACTCAGCGGAACTGAAATCCAGGCGAAATCTTTAACCCTGTATAACTCGCTAACGAAACATTTCCGGACCTATGTTTATATAAGTTTTTTTCATTATTTTTACATATAGAATGAGCTCTCAAAGTTACCGCATATCCTCGTGAATCACTCTGTATATATGTGTCTGTTAACACAATAACTCTCGTATAAATGGTCCGATCAAGACTAAATTTGGTAGAGACGTGTATTCCTACAAATGCTCGGACGAGTTCGTAAACCAGACATATAGGTCAATGGGAACGGATAGTTTGGGGGGGTTTTGTACCCCAAAATCACGTTTTTTGCGTTTTTCATATGTAAATTTTAAAATTTCTAATTTTATATTTCACCATTGGAATCAGCTTAAAAAACTACACAATTAAGTTTCTTAATGTTTTTCTCTATCTCCAACGGTTACCGAGATATTATAAAATCTAAACACAGTACGTTGTATTGCGGGGCTCCAATGTTAATCTTATGGAGGATAGGGAAAAATTAATATTTCCCACATTAATCAATATTTTTGGAAAAAACTTTAAATTTAGCTTCATGTGGTTGAGATCTATCCATTTATGCTTAAAAATCATAGTTTATGTGTTTATCATGGCAGCAAACCTGTATACTTTTTTCCCATATTAATCATATAGGGAATAGGCAAACTCCTTTATTTATGGACAGATGTTGATGAAAGTTGGTATAAATGTTAAGATAAAAATTAATTATAGTAGAAATGACTAATTTCAGTGTTCCTCACAGCAGCTAACCTGCACACTCTTTCCCATGTTAATCTTATGGAGAATAGGCAAATAATTCTCATGTTTATGAACAGATTTTTATAAAACTTGTCATGTATTATTATTATATTATTGATTTGAAATTCGCTGAGTACGCAGGTCTGCTGCGACGGGGGTATTTTTAATACCACAAATATTATATGACAGAATATTAATATTTACATTACTGTCTCCGTTCTGTTCCTGACACCTCCATACTACCCTGAATGTGTATATATATATATAATTTTTGTCTGGACTTTTGAACAACTACAACTAAATTATCCCTTATAAATTTAAGTATGTATAGTATACATATACACTAAAGATTGTACAGCAAATTCTTCATTTCGGAAAAAACTTACCTCCACGGTTCAAAATAAAAGATCACCAGACTTTGATAACACACCCTAGACGAACTGTAAAGCTAGCCAAGGAGATAAATCCAAGGCTTCTTTTGGAAAAACACAAATATGCTTTATTTTCAAAATACATCAAGTATTGAAATGGCGTCTGAAATGGACATGTTCAATATGCTTGTTATCTTTTCCTAGTCATAATCCCCAAGCAACATTGCTAAAGCTCAGCCACGAGTCTCCAACCCTTCTGCATTAGTGATGGTGAAACCCTGAGTCCTCCCCATCTAATAGGTTGTGATTGAGGCAGACTAATGGAAAATAAGTGTTTTGTACTGCCCTTGCATTGTCGACACGACTCGGCACACTTTTTTCAATTGTAACAGATGATTGTGCAGCGAGGCCACTCTCTTTCAAGATCGATGTCACAATCCATCCTGACAAGATCACAGGAGCTGAGCTCAAGAGAGAACACATGGATCTGTGCTAAGCCGCCCTATGCTCAGTATAGACTCTGGGTGAAAAAAGTCAACCTCGATTCATTTAAACACTCTGATCACCTCTAGTGGCTTATTAATTTCGGCCTAGCCCAAAGAAATGTTCTAAACAGTTCCAGGCTAGTCCTAGAAGATAAGGGGGTTTAATGGATGCGAGACCCCTAATGTTTGGTGTCACCAGAGTATACTAAAATACCTCCTCTTCCCCACAAAAAGAGAAATGTACTGTAAATGTTTATTGATATTTGAAATATTATGCAAGAATTATTGCGTTATGAAATATTGTAAAAAATTAATCAAATTCCTCTTTGTATTAGTCTCAAATTTATAAATAACTTTGGGTTTACCTTATCTGCTATTTAGTGATTGCTTTTCATATAAAATAATTTAACTGAAGCATAACTTTAATAGCCTAAACACCCACATAAATTAGAAATTAATTAGTTAGTTTAGTATATGGCTTAAATTTATTTTATCTCCACTGTACTTTATTCTTATTCACATTGAATGTTTTACTTATGCCTGAAAAATAGTTATTCAATAAATTGTTATTTTTTCCAGTTCAAGCTATTCCTTATTCAGGTGAAGAGTCAACAGATGACATTCAATTGCCTGCAAATGTTCAATCTTGATTTTTCTCTTATTACTTCAGTAAGTTTCACATTTAATTTTTTTATTGATTCAGTGTTGTATATGTTGTAGTATGCAGTTAGGTTTATTCATTCCATATTTTTTTTAATATCATACTGATAGGCTATGTATAAAAATATGTTAAGGCTTAATATATATTAACATATTGTATACAAACACAACACCTTCTTACCTTCAATTTAAAGTTATATTATAAAAATAATGTAATAAGTAATTAGTTCTTATTAATCTTTCACATTTACCCTGTTACTTTAAGCCAAGCTATGAATGAGAAAAAGCTGATATGTTCCTTAGTCAGAACTGGTAATAATTCAATAGCCAGTGACATCAAAGAGACCCCTCCTACAGTTTAACATGGGATAAAAACCCCAATTTTGCCTCTGAATAACAAAAATTGGTCTAATTATTAGGATGATCTTTTATGGATTTTTTATGGATATTCAACAGTGTGGATGATAATCCACACCAGGGAATATTGCATCTACCGGTCATTACTTCCCATTAGCAGGATTACATGACATACTCTAATTGATCATATATATACATGGTGTTCATTAAAGTCGGGGACAAATTTTGAGGGTGATAGTACTCATCAAAATAAACAAAATATTTCCTATTTCCTATAAACATATGTAGAAAATCCTTTGTTTAGTCGCCATTTTGTATTTTATACTAAAAAACTGTATATATCAAGAACTATTTAAGATAAGAAAACCAAACTTTGCACACATATTTATTGACCAAAAAGAAAAAATATTCTCAAAGTATCATTTATTTTGCTTCAATATTTCAAAATGGCGGCGGTTAAAAATCGTTTAGTTAGCTTTAGTGATAGGTGACCGCTAGAGCTTAGTTGCAGTGCATGTCAAGGCATGCGACTTAAGTCTGGCATGCCTTGACATGAAGAATGAAGACATGAAGAAATTCCTTAGTGCCGTTTTCGAGATCCTTCTGCAAATATATATAGACTATCCAATACTATAATACGAGCAAGGTTTGTATATATATATTTGCACACGGATCTCGAAAACGGCACTAAGGATTTTCTTTAAATTTTGGAAATAACTAATTTCTGAGTAGAAAATAAGTTCTAGATAGGTCAAGTGTCCAGGAAAATTCTTGTTTTCTTGTAATATTAAGTTTAAAATCTAAAAATTTAACATTACGCTTATGGAGAATCAAATGTGAACATACAAATCAAAACAGCTGTTTATAACCGTTTGACAGTTGTTGACTGAAGATGGTGGCAAACAATATGTGAATAGAGGTTTTGCATTAATATTTATTTTATGTATGTAATAAATGAAAAATTATCAAATTACTAAACAATTTGTAAAAACTAAAGGGTAAAATAACTGTGCGAAATAAAAGCAGAGAAAAGTATTTCCAAAATCTTTTGTGTTTTGAAAGAAAACGTATTCATTCTATTGCTTCACTGTAACAAACCAATTAACTGGTGTAAATTAAATTTATCTTTTGCTTTTCAATCCTCTTTCCTTTTCTAGCAAAATCAGTTGATTACAGAATAATAACAAACTGTAAGGACATTTAAATTCAGTATAAGATTAGCTAAAACAATTGAGGTGGGCCAAAAACTCTTAAACGACGACGACAACTTGGCCGACGCCGTAGCTCAGGTCTCGCGTACGCAAGGTCGCGTGATCGATATCCACCCGAGGGCTATATTTTTGTTCAGTATTTATGCCATATTAATTAAGGGGTATGAAAACGGTTTTATTTAAACCACATAAATGTTTTCATTGAGCGGTAAATTTGTTTTAATTTTGCTAATTAGCTTGTAAAAACATGTCTTATTCTATCCGAGCAAAGCTCGGTCATCAGGTATTAATATACAAACCTTGCTCGTATTATAGTATTGGAATGGATAGTTTCTTAAATTTTTTAACATATGGGGTTGATTTTATCTAATTGCATTATGCTCAATATGTTTACTGGTTCACGTTTGTAGTGTGAATATATTTCAAATTCTTCCAAAACGTTCTCCCTTTTTGGAAATATTAAAAATTTTCATGTTGTCTAATGAAATGACATGTTGTGTTAAAATAAAATGAAATAATGCAAGGATACTATGGTATTCATTTACAATATAATAATAATAATAATAATAATAATATATATGTTTCTCAAGGATACTTAGTTAATTTTTTTTAACTTTACTTGATATATATATATATATATACAGGGTGTTCATTAAAGTCGGGGACAAACTTTAAGGGGTGATAGTACTCATCAAAATAAACAAAAAATCACCTATAACCATTTGTCTAAAAATCCTTCGTTTAGCCGCTAGCCGCCATTTTGTATTTTTTACAAAGAATCTTATATTTCAAGAACTATTTAAGATACAGAAACCAAATTTTGCACACATATTTATTGGTCAAAGAAGAAAATATTTTCTAAGTTTCATTTAATTTGCATTTATATTTTCAAAATGGCGGTGGTTAAAAATATTTGAATTAAAATAACAAAAAAACCATTAACTTTATAAAATTTTTACAAGATACAAAAAATATTGTAATTTTAATTTCAAATCGAACGGTACTTTGGTGAACGAAATCCGTCCACGGATAACCGAGAAAACGCAGGTTTAATGTAACATTAAACCTGCGTTTAATGAAACTGGCGTTAAAATATTTTTAACCGCCGCCATTTTGAAAATATAAATGCAAATTAATTGATACTTTGAAAATATTTTCCTCTTTGACCAATAAATATGTAGGCAAAGTTACATGCCTAATGAAGTTACATGTTTAATGTAACATTAAACCTGCGTTTTCTCGGTTATCCGTGGACGGATTTCGTTCACCAAAGTACCGTTCGATTTGAAATTAAAATTGCAATCTTTTTTGTATCCTATAAAAATTTTTTAAAGTTAATAGTTTTTTTGTTATTTTAATTAAAATATTTTTAACCGCCGCCATTTTGAAAATATAAATGCAAATTAATTGATACTTTGAAAATATTTTCCTCTTTGACCAATAAATATGTAGGCAAAGTTTAGTTTCTGTATCTTAAATAGTTCTTGATATATAACGTTTTTTGTAAAAAATACAAAATGGCGGCTAGCGGCTAAACGAAGGATTTTTAGACAAATGGTTATAGGTGATTTTTTTGTTTATTTTGATGAGTACTATCACCCCTCAAAGTTTGTCCCCGACTTTAATGAACACCCTGTATATATATATATATATATATATATATATATATATATATATATACAGTATATATATATATAGTTGTTCTTATTTTCCTATTTAGTTCATCAAATAGGGCTACAAATATAATTATCTTTCAAAAAGTCAACCGAGTACCCTTAGAAAACATTTTAATTATTCCTTTGACATGTTTCGGGAATCATCCCATCATCAAGAAGTACAAATGTTTAACCTAATTTGATAATCTTAATTTGTAAATGTAAATAAATGTCATATTTCACTGTATTAAAATTGGTGGAGTGTGTTAGCATGTATTATTTCTTTCTTGTATGATTTTTTGATGTATTGGATTGTTTGTTTCAATTTGTGAAGTATTTAATATATTATTTTTGTCGATTTGGTAGTGAGTATAAATTTGGAATTCTTCTTTTGTATCCAATTTTCTTCCTTTGTGTTCGAAATTCAATATAGTCATATTATGTATGATACTAGTGTAATTGTGCTTTGTGGAGAGAATATGTTCGGCGAACGCTGATTTTTGTGTTGTTTGATTTTAGCGCTTGTTTCTGTTCTTTGAATCTTGTTTGAAAATTTCTACAGTTTTGTCCAATATAATATTTGTTACAGTCATCACATTGAATTTTATATACTCCTGATCTTGTGTATTTATTAGTTTGGTTGTTGTTTCGTGATTTCTTTTGTATTATTTCATATGCGTTATAATATATATATATATATATATATATATATATATTTATCTTCTTGTTTAAGGTAAGGAGGGCTACTATTATAATTGTTACTAATGTAAAAAACATTTAAAAACACAGTACCCTTTTTTTTATTGAAATTTATTAAACCGACATGTTTCGTACCCTAAGGACATTTTCATAAGTTCACTTAACCTATATTAAAATTATTGTTAAATGTAAATAAATGTTTGATATCTTTATCAGCAGCTGATTTTCATGTAGTCCTGGGGTGTAGTTGTATAATTTTTTCTAATATAATATTTTTTGTGTGTGTTTGCATTTTATTAATTAACCTGTTGGGTTGTGGGGAAACGGATTTTTGGCAACCGCCCAGCCCCCACCGAGGGTCGGAACCCTAATTAGCCCTCGACAGCGGCCTTTTGGCAACCTCAGTTTCATCCCAAAAATTCTCCCTTTTCTCTCTGAAAATCCCTGCTTCGTTATTTATCCCACAATATATCACTCTTATCCCTTAAAGTCCCTCCCTCGCCCCGGAATGGCAGGCTATTCACGACTACGGGGAACCGGCTATGAATGAGCCAAGTCCTTTGATCTAATACCATTATTTCACAATGGAACAGGATGTACGGCTGGATGGAATTGGATTTTCCAAGTAGAATGTTTGAAAGACAATGATACAAAGACAAGACAACACCAACAAATATAGGTCAATATGGTGAACTGTTGAAGTGTTACGATATTGTCAACAGAAATTGTTTATACAAAGTCCTAAATATTAATAAACTTCATGTTCATGCAACTTCATTCATAAACTTCATATTCAAACTTATTTATATAGATTATAAATTAAAAGTTACAAGTCTTATCTGATTTCAAAGAAATATAAATCGTTAATTCTTTCCTCAAGAAGTTAAGTATGGGTTTAAAAATAAGACCAATACAATTCATAATATTGTACCTCTAAACATGGTTCAAACTTAACAACAGACAGTACTTAGACGGTTAGTAATCACACACTTGAAAGGAATTGGGTATCAGGCGTTGTGCTTTGTTATTCTTCGTCTGTCTTCGCCCGCCGCCTCCCCTCGCGCCCTTCTCTAGCGCGCTTTCTCCCTCACTCTCAACCCCGCCCGGCACGAACAAAATCCCGGAAATCCCCACCAGGAAGAACAGCGGTTGCCAAAAGTCCGCACCACGGGTTGTGACACTTTTATAGCCTCTGCGATGACGAATGGGATAGGCGAGGTTGCCAAAAGTCCTACACCTTGGGTTGTGTCTTGTAGTTTTTGAAAATGTGTAATTCTTCTTTTACGTCTAATTTCGTGCTCTTTGTTCCAAATTCAATTATATCAAGGTCATCTTGTAAACTTTTAAAATTGTGATGGTTCTTTATCATATGTTCGGCTACATTTGATTTCATGCTTGTGTAGTTTTTTGAATTAAAAGCTTGTACATGTTCTTTGTATCTGGTTGTGAATGTTCGGCCAGTTTGTCCAATATAAAATTTATATATATATATATATATATATTTACCTGCTCGTTGTAACTTTGAGCAAGCCACTGAAGACTGACCCACTCTGGAAAGTCAATATGGGTGAAGGGCAAGTGTTATGGATTATATCATTTGTAGTTTTGTTACTGACACTGATCAGCTGGTTCATTTGCCTGAATCATTTATTAACCCTCCAAGTGCTATGACTATTTAAATTTTGTTATTTTTATGCAACTCTTCATAAAATACCAAAAATACACAAAAAAACACAAAACATGCCCCCCCTTATAACCAGTAACCATAAAAGCAAAATAGGTGTCCACTGCAATCCCAATTAAGCCTACAAATGCCGTCAACTTCCACCCAAGCCGGTCACCGTTTATTTAAGGTGGGCCCTCCACTCCACTATACCACACATTTGCAAGCCAAATTGGGATTGCTCATGGTCGGGATTCGAACCCTCGTCCCTCCGAATGGCTTCAACTGTTGTACTCGTCAGCACAGCAGTCTAACCACTACACTACAAAGGACCACCGTCTGAGAAAGCACTTATTTGGCTATAAAAGCATATTCTGGCGGAAAAATAACAAACTCAAGCGTCAGAATAGGGAACTACAGAGTAGTTGCATGTATTAGCTCGCAGATGGCAGCACCGTAACAGTAATTGTTGACTTCGATAGCGCTATACAATTGCACCTCGCTGACATCTCACAGTGAGATGTTAGCACCTGGAGGGTTAATAATCAAATGAACTAAGACTTCTGTATCAAACCATAGAAAAATTGTGTACAAATTTTTACTCACTATTTTTTAAATTATAAGAATTCATTCAGCAACAAAAAACAATTTTCTTGGGAAAAATACCAATATACCTTGATGAAAAATTGAATAATTTCACTCATTTAAAAGAAGTTTGTAGAATATTTTTTTAATTGTTGATTTTTTAAGACAACCGTATAACAAGTTAACAGAACTGTGAAAATCAATCCTAATCAAGTCAAATATATATTCTAAAATAACAAATTGACATGCAAATTTAGATTGTCAATTATTTCTAACATTTAAAAATTATTCTTTTACACAATAATACACAGCATACAGCTACATATACATATACCCACATAAACTCAAGAGCATATCAGCGAGACTAAAGGCTTTAAAATATTTTTCATTGTTGCCGTCAAGTAAGTGAGAACGTTTTTCCAGATGTTCACGGCAACTATCACTTACCTTATGCTTCTCCAACAGCTTAAGTAGATATTCATCTGGTTCCAGAGAGATCAGAAGTAGCGGAAATACCAGGTATTAAAATTGATGTTATTAATTCATAATTTGCAAATAACTATGCATAATTTAAGGTATAGCAAAGGATGTGTCAACTCTTGATGCCACAGATTCTAGTATATTAATTATTTATCGATTCTTTCATATTTATTGTATATTTTTGTGTTTCAATTTCAAGAAAAGTGGATATCACTACCAGGCAGTACTATTTTTTTAGAAAAGTTTTTATTTTTGACAATTTATTCATGTTACTAGTTACTACAAGGGACTATATGCCCAATACCAACACCATAACTATCAATGTTTTTCCAAGCTTAGATTCACTTTAGGATAACATAGCATGGTTAAAATAAACGGTACCAGTGGGCTGACACATACGTTCTCCCTTAAGTAAATTTAAAAAAGACAATCTGTAAGAAAACTATCACGTTCTACAAAGTTAATCTAAATATCATTTAATAATTTATTGTTTCAAAAATAATCATCCCATTTCTGAAAATAAAAACAAGGGAGATAAAGTTAAATTAGTTGTTTGAATTTTATGGGGGGAAACCCTTCCCCCGGTAATACCAAGGTTTTTGAGTTGGTCTTGTGGGGTGATTTGACCTTAAGCTTCATAACAAGTTTCATGGAAAACGGTTAGAAAATAAGGAAGAAATATATTTTTTCATATTCTCCATAAGAATAACATTGGGCGCTTTCAGACAACGTACTGTGTTTATCATGGACAGTACATTTAACTTTTCTCTGGAACCGTTAGTCGTAGACAAATAATTAAAAATACTAATTAGTTTAGTTTTTTAAGCTGGTTTCAATGGTGACAGTCAAGTTATACTTTACTTTTATTGTTTTGGCTGGAAATTTAGAAATTTGATTTTGACATTTAAAAGCCCATCACTTTTGAACCGACATTTTATCAGAAATGCGGGTGGTGTCAAATATATCGTTAGAGCCGTTTTTGAGAAATTTGAATTTTTCACGTTTTTTAAGGGTTTTTAGGGGTGAACTACCCTTAAAAATCAAAAATTATAACACACCCACACAGACAGACACACGGACGGACAGATATCACGTCAAAACCCACTTTTTTGGATTCAGGGGACCCCAAAACCGATATAACGAAAATTCGAAAATTTTGACGAAAACAATACTTTCTACATATACTATGTATAAGGGGAGAAAGTAAAAGTAGACCCATATTTTCTTAACCCTAGAACCATCAAAGTCGTAATTCACAACACATTTACAAATTCAATAAGAGGTGGCAGGTGGAGGCATCTGATGTCAATTTATTGAACTTGCTAGACACCAGCGCCTTCGTGACCGTGTTGCCCTCTGGGAGCTGATATACGTACCGGCTCACGCACTTCACTAAACTGCCACTAGCGTATGTCTTATAGCCAAGTAAGCGCTTAATACTTTTAATGCACAGTGGATGTATTGGTTAAAGCACTACACTAATGAGTGTAACGTTCTAGCTATTTGGAAGTGTTAGGGTTCGAACCCTGACCATTTGCAATCCCAATTTGGATTGCAAATGTGTGGTTTAGCGGAGAGGAGGGTCTATCTTAAATAAACGGTGGCCTGCTTGGGTGGAAGTTGACGGTATTTGTAGGCGTGATTGGGATTGCAGTGGACACCTGTTTTGCTTTTGTGGATAGTGGTTTTAAGGGGAGAGGCATGTTTTATGTTTTTTTTTCATACTTAATATTTTAAGAATCTGTACATAATTTGGTGATGAAGAGGAAAAGACTTGCTAGTACTAGGGTTAAATAACTTTTAAAACAAGGATCCTTCTTAGAACGATTTTTCCGACCCTTAGACTGTTAGAGATTACCAAAATTTAGAGCTATGAAAAAAATTTTATAAATAAATTAATAAATACTTTTAGCGAATTTCCCATAGGGAAGTAGCTATTACCGTAGGTCTCATGGCAAGAGTTAAGCCCGGGACCATGTTTTTTATTCTTCTTTAGGTGCCCAGAGACCAAAAACAATAGTCGTTAAAATTTTTATATATATATATATATATGTGTCTGTTAGCACGATAACTCGCGTAAAAATGGTGTGATCGAGACCAAATTTGGTAGAGACGTGTATTCCTACAAATGCTTGGACGAGTTCGTAAACCAGACATATCGGTCAATGGGAACGGGTATTTTGGGGGGGTTTTGTATCCCAAAATGGGGTTTTATGCGTTTTCACATATAATTTTTAAATATTTCTAATTTTATATTTCACCATTGGAATCAGCTTAAAAAACTACACAATTAAGTTCCTTAAAGTTTTTCTCTATCTCCAACGGTTACCGAGATATAAAAAAATCTAAACACAGTACGTTGTATTTTGAGGCTCCAATGTTAATCTTATGGAGGATAAGGAAAAATTAATATTTCACTTATTAACCAATATTTTTGGATAAAAATTTATATTTAGCTTTATGTGGTTAAGGTCCATCCATTCATGCTTAAAAATCATAGTTTATGTGTTTATCATGGCAGCAAACCTGCATACTCTTTTCCCATGTTAATCATATGGAGAATAGGCAAACTCCTTTATTTATGGACAGATGTTGATGAAAGTTGGTATAAATGTTAAAAATAAATGTTTTTGAAGGTATAAATGCCTACTCTTAGCGTTCCTCACAGCAGCAAACCTGCACACTCTTTCACATGTTAATCTTATGGAGAATTGGTAAATAATTCTCATGTTCATCGACAGATTTTGACCACTTGACTTGTCCTATATTATTATTATTATATTATTGATTTGGAAATTCGCTGAGTACGCAGGTCTGCTGCGACCGGGGTATTTAAATATATATACATTTCCTTGTTCAAAGGAAAATTTTGTTACCTTTTAGCGAATTTTAGGTCTCAAGGCAAATCTTTAGCCTGGTACTGTGACACTTTTTCGTTTGAGATGACTATAGACCAAAAACAATACAGTAGTCTCGCAAACTCGGCCCTTGATAACTCGGCAGTCGGGATAACTTGGCCGCACAGAGGATTAAAATGGAAAAAAATTTAAATGTAAAAAATTAAATTATTTTGACCTTGTAAAACCAAAATAATATGCAAATGCGATAATATTGAATCTACGAGGGTATTCTCCGTGCGAGCGGGCATTGTGACCTTGAGCGTCAATTGTAATGGGACAGTTATTTCCCCCTCCCGTCACCGTTGCCGGCCGCCATATTCCTGAGTTAGTCTCGCTCGTGCATTCTCAGTCCAGTCCAGTCCTCAGTCGAGTGCAAACCAGTGTAGATTGCGCATCACAGTGGTCTGCTACATACAAGTCAGTGTGTCGCACAACGTTTATGTACTGTTGTTAGCCAACTGTTATGTAGCCTACTGAGATAAAAATGAGTCACAGCGAGGGACTGAAAGCTGTTGAAAGTGTGTTGACGTATTTTGAGCAGCAAGGTGCTTCGGCAATGGACATCCTGTTTCACCGTCGTCTGTGTGACGATGCCGCTCGCAAGAGGGCCAGGTGCAAAAACAAAAAACAATAACCACTTTTTTACAAAACAATAATTTACAGGGTACAGAACTGTATTTGTTTTTTGTATTATGTTTGCAATGTTCCTATGTAATGTTTAAATCGATTTAACCTCAAATATAATGCCTTCTGTGGAATATTTGACGAATAATAACATGATAAAGTACATATAACCTATCAAAGGACTTTTATTTGTTTAAACCTTCTTTTCCCGATAACTCAGCATTTCGCTAACTCGGCCGCCATTGGGTCCACATTAGGCCGAGTTTGCGATACTCTACTGAAGTTGTTAACAATTTTATATAATACTCGCTGACCCGGCGAACTTCGTAACGCCTGACAGTAAATACATGTTAACTTTACTTTAAGATTGGCCATGTTCTGAAGTCTTATACCATTACGGCTTCATTGTGAAAGGTTATATATTCTGGGTCGTGGCATAGTGTATAACAATACTGAAACGATAAGACATATTAATAGCATTCCCATAAAATAAATCTGGATTAATTCACAATTTTCAAATCCAATCCAAACCCAAACCAAACCTAACTGTGGCACGGCTTTTAAAGGAAGGATATTCAACAGCTGATTATTATAATAAACGTAATATATTAAAAACATTGTAATTATTTTTAATTTGGCCAACAAATAATCATGTGGCTTTTAATCAGACAGAAAATGAAAATATAAATGCATAATCCCCCATAACCGTAAACTATTAACGTGGTGAATAAAGCTGTTCATTTTTTACAGTACACATTTACTTTGTAGTTTTACATTAATGAATGATTCAGATGGCATTCGATAGTAAAGCATGTTGCTAATGGAAAGTAAACCAATCAGCTGTAGCTAAGAAATCAAATGTTTTCATTGTAGACTTTTTGTAAACAAACTTACTCTCCATAAGTTTAACATTAGAAATTTAAAAAGCCATAAAATGGAAACTTATGGGGTTTTCGAAAATATTTTTTCACTAAAACCTTCCCGGACACATGTAGAGCAACTTCCTAAAATTTCATGGCGATCGGATGAGTAGTTTGGCAACGCATAAAGGACATACATACAGACATACATACATTCAATTTTATATATAGAGATATATATTTATTTGTGTGTATGTCTATTAACATGATAACTCTAGTAAAAATGGTCAATAGTTTACCAACTGTGATTTTTATACTAAATATCTGTTATAATTTTTAATTTTAAGAGAGAGAAAATGTTTTCTTTAATTTTAATTTTTGCTTTTATTTTTAAGAAGGTTAATAATTGAGAAAGGTTGTCAATAATAGAGTATACAGCACTTTCAAAGCAATACCATTGCTTATTTATATTACATTTACTTAGTATCGCTGTGCCTTGGTTATGATTTATTTATAATTTAAAAATAAACAGCTATAATCTACGAGTAGAATAAGTTATATTATTAGAATAAATTAGAATAGTTTCATAATTTAATGCCTCTTTTTATATATTCAGGGGATTATCAGAACAGCAATAATCTTTCAGACGATGATAAATAAAGAGACCACATATTCCAAAAACGCAGACAACCTTTAAAGACGTTTTGTTTTTTTAATGTAAGTCTCTTAGTTGTTCCAGATCAAAACCTTGATTTTGAGTTCAGGAGTTAAACGAAAAACTAATCATAAGAAAAACTGTAGTACTGTATACGCATAGTGCAAAATGTGAATCGATCTATAGTATTACTAAACGATACTTGAAACATGAATATACCAGGATGTCAAGTTAAGCTTGGTAGTACATTAAATTAGACAGGCTACACATTTTTGATAAGCAGTATACATACATATAAGTATACATACTGTTTTTAAAACAAATCTAAAACGTTCACAAATACTTGAGAGAGTGAGAAGTAAAAAATGTACAAACATGATAAACCTACATTTAACAGTAATGAAATTTTGATGCAAAAAAAATGTTTAAGACAAACATATTTAGATTGTTTATCTTAGGTTACTTAAAGAAAAAAAATTTAAACAAATTTGTAATAACAAATTATAAGTTCACGTAGCTTGTGCCCAAGTATAGAGGTGTGAGATGCATCGAAAATGTATCGAAATTTCGATATGATTCGATTCATCGAATCACGATTCGATACAGAGGTAATCGAAATCCTGATGCATCGAGCGCCTTGATGCATCGAGCGTCCCGATGCATCGAGTGAGTCCCGATGGCCGCGCAGGTAGATGCTAGATGCGTACTCTCTCAATGTGATCCTAATGGCATAGCTTATGCCGATTTTCAGGTTTTGAAACAAATTTATATAATGTCTATGTTTGTGCAATCCAATTTTATTTTGTTATTCAAACTGATTTTAAATCCTTTTTAAAAATCGACAAACAAGTCAGAGAAGTTTTTAACAAGACAACAGCTTACAACAGTGACGTGACGATTACAATTTTAATGGAAGTTGTTTATGGTTAGGTACGGTATTCCTCCACTGGACACAACGACACAACCTACATCAATACTAACAAAAAATACATCAACAAATACTAACAACCAAAATTGAATTGTATTTCATTAAATCATAGTTTGTTTAGTTCAGTTTTAATAATGGTTCCTTTTTCATCCAGTATCAATTGACAGCTTCCATTGCCTTTCTTACACAGTAAAAAAGTAGATCCATAGGTTTTTTATAATATTTATTCCAAAAAGTAAACCTTGAGTATTTGACATTATTCTAAAAAATTGTCTATTATAATGTATATATTCAATGTTTTATCAGTAGTACTAATCATGAATAAAAACATTAAATTTGTGATTCTCAGTTAAATCGGGTGTAAGCTATTATTGTTAAGAGATAAGTGACGTGGACAGCAGTGACGGCTCGTGAGTGAAATGCTAGGGGGGCGCACACCGGGGGGTCTGGGGGTTATGGATTACCCCCCAGGAGAGGGGGGTCCGAGTGTTTTCACCGCGGCAAATTTTTTAAAATATTGTGTATTTTAGTGACTTCAAAGCAATCTAGGTATTAAATCTGTGATGCAATGTGTTTCGTTTTTTAACTAAAATATCCAGTTTTCCACATAAACCTTGAATAATAAATACTATACTCTTGGTCTTAAGGATCGACTTAGTTTGGACTCTCAATTGTATGGATAAAATAAATAAAAATAAATAAAAACGTAAATACCTAACTTAACGTTTTATCGCCTTCATTTTTCACGCGGATGTACCTGTAATACACTACTCTTGTTCATTTTGCAAACATAAGATGTTCTTAATCAAAAAATATATTTGCAATGATTACCTCCTCTAGACAACAAACACTACTACAATTCGCGAGCTTTGTTAATGTAGATGTAAGCTTTGTTTTCTGGGACACAATTAACTTACTGCTAACTGTGTACCAAAACTACACTACTTAGATCAACACAAACAAACCTTTGTTACACACAAAAACAGACAACCGGCGCGCACAACTAACTGTCAACTCACCACAAATGTTACTCTGTGCATGTGCGGACGCCGTCCGAAGACTTCCATAAGAGTTACGCTTAGAAGACGCGTCAGAGCACCAGCCACCCCCACCACTACCTCTCTTCATATAAATGCATTGTGATGGATTCGGACGTTCTGGTGAGCGCCCCACGGCTACAAATACGAACTTTTCCCGCTATTTTTGTATGTTTTCCTCCTATAATTTTGCTGTATACGACTGTTAAAACAATTGGTTTGTTGGATCTATAGTTATAACTAAATAAGTATTCAATAATTTTTTCCCTTTTCAAATCTTTGGGGGGGGGGGCGGCGTCCGAGAGTCCTTATAGGCGAGCCGCCACTGGT
This sequence comes from Nephotettix cincticeps, assembly GCA_023375725.1. Taxonomy (NCBI): domain Eukaryota; kingdom Metazoa; phylum Arthropoda; class Insecta; order Hemiptera; family Cicadellidae; genus Nephotettix; species Nephotettix cincticeps. The sequence continues at coordinate 96,262,520 of CM041791.1, read as the reverse complement.
GGACAGGTGGTCAGACAATATCGGCAGTAGGTAACAAAAAATACGACCTTGAGCTCAGGGAGAAGGGGGTTTGTTGACATTTGGAACTGACAGAGCACTTCATTATTTGATTTTTCGGTCAAATACTTACATGTCTCTACATAGCATGATCTAGTTAAAAATTGAGTTTTATGTTTTCTCTTTAATAATCATTAATCTGAGGGGATTTAATAATTAAGCAATCGACTTAAGTTATGTGTGTTTAATTAAATTAGACATTTACATTTAAATAAAGGACATGATTAAATAGTTTTAAATAAATATGTAACCACAACTAATTTAATCCTTAAAAGTTATATACAGGGTGTTTATTAAAGTCGGGGACAAACTTCGAGGGGTGATAGTACTCATCAAAATAAACAAAATATTTCCTATAAACATATGTCGGAAAATCCTTCGTTTAGCTGCTAGCCGCCATTTCGTATTATATACAAAAAACGTTATATATTAAGAACTATTTAAGATACAAAAACTAAACTTTGCATACATGTTTATGAGCCAAGGAGAATAATTTTCTCAAAGTATCACGTACTTTGCTTTTATATTTTCAAAATGGCGGCGGTTGAAAATCTTTTAATTTAAATAACAAAAAACCCTTTAACATTATACAACTTTTACAAGACATAAAAAAGATTGCAATTTTAATTTTAAATCGAACGGTACTTTGGTGAACGAAATCCGTCCACGGATAAGGGAGAAAACGCACTTTTAATGTTACATTACAGGAACCACACGCCACCGTGGGGCGGCCGTGGAGAAGAATTAATTGTTTTTCCAGCCGCTTTTTCGCCGCGCCCGCGCCGCATTGGCGCATGGGCTCTGAAAGCTAACTTTAAAAGTGCATTTTCTCGCTTTTCCGTGGACGGATTTCGTTCACTAAAAACCGTTCGGTTTGAAATTAAGATTGCAATATTTTTTATATCTTGTCAAAATTTTTATAAAGTTAATGTTTTTTTTTATTTTAATTAAAAGATTTTTAACTGCCGCTATTTTGAAATTATATCAGCAAACTAAATGATACTTTAAGAATATTTTTCTCTTTGGCCTATAAATACTTTTGCAAAGTTTGGTTTCTGTATCTTAAATAGTTCTTGATATATAATGTTTTTTGTATAAAATACAAAATGGCGGCTAGCGGCTAAACAAAGGATTTTTCGACATATGTTTATGGGAACTTTTTTGTTTATTTTGATGAGTACTATCACCCCTTGAAGTTTGTCCCCGACTTTAATGAACACCCTGTATATTTAAAAATTTAAAAATATGAATTTGATTAGAAACTAACCATTTGAAATAGATGATACTAAAATTATTTTTTTTAAATAAGAGTTTACTTCTGTTTTTATACTTTCTATGTTATTACTTTTTGATTTTTTAGCGAATTTCCCATAGGGAAGAAGCTATTACCGTAGGTCTCATGGCAAGACTTAAGCCCGGGACCATGTTATTTTTTCTTCTTTAGGTGCCTAGAGACCAAAAATAATAGTCGTTAAAATTTTTATATATATACAGTAGAACTCCAATTATCCGAATTAACGGGGACCGGGACCCATTCGGATAATCAAATATTCGGATAATCGGAGTTTTTTTTACGTACAAGTTTAGAAATAAAAATCATTGTTTTTTAAACGTCTCCGTCAATGTAAGCTGTTTTGCGGTCTTCATCCGTTTTCGGGCAGCCAGGTCACTCATTCGCTTGATGGTGAGCAGTTGCAAGTTGTCACACTCGGGGGAAGAATAATAGCGCACTTAGACTTTTTTTGGCCAATTTTTTTTATGAAAGTGATTCGGATAATCGGCGATTCGGATAGTCGGAGTTCGGATAATTGGAGTTCTACTGTATGTATATATTTATGTGTGTGTGTCTCTGAACACGATAACTCTCGTAAAAATGGTCCGATCGAGACCAAATTTGGTATACACGTGTATCCCAACAAATGCTCGGACGAGTTTGTAAACCAGACATATCGGTCAATGGGAACGGGTAGTTTGGGGGGGTTTTGTACCCCAAAATGGGTTTTTTTGCGTTATTCGTATGTAATTAAAAAATTTTTTAGATTTAATCTTTCATCATTAAAACCAGCTTAAAACTACACAATTAAGTTCCTTAAAGTTTTTCTCTATCTCCAACGGTTACCGAGATATAAAAAAATCTAAACACAGTACATTGTATTTTGAGGCTCCAATGTTAATCTTATGGAGGATAAGGAAAAATTAATATTTCACTTATTAACCAATATTTTTGGATACAAATTTATATTTAGCTTTATGTTGTTGAGGTTCATCCATTTATGCTTAAAAATCATAGTTTATGTCTTTATCATGGCAGCAAACCTGCATACTCTTTTCCCATGTTAATCATATGGAGAATAGGCAAACTCCTTTATTTATGGACAGATGTTGATGAAAGTTGGTATAAATGTTAAAAATAAATGTTTTTGAAGGTATAAATGTCTACTCTCAGTGTTCCTCATAGCAGCAAACCTGCACACTCTTACCTATGTTAATCTTATGGAGAATAGGCAAATAATTCTCATGTTCATCAACAGATTTTGACCACTTGACTTGTCGTATATTATTATTATTATATTATTGATTTGGAAATTCGCTGAGTACGCAGGTCAGCTGCGATGGGGGTATTGTATTATTTAATTATTTTATAGTTTTCACTACAATGATAGTTTTCACTACAATACCACTCATTTCTAAATGATAGCTTTTATTTTTCTCATTTCCAAATTTTTTAGATATGTTATTTTTTTAAACCTCTACAAAAGAATTTTGAATTATATCAAAATTTTGAAACAAGAGATATATTTGTTTTTGTCATACAATAGTTAAACCAGTGTTTTATTTAATTTAGTTGTTTATAATAGATATATAATATATTTTTACTATTTGCAGACCTACATTAATTTTTTTAAGTAATTCTTGTTTAGTCTTGTCAAGTCTAGCTATACAAATACCAAGTTATTAAAAATTTTAGCAAATCTTCGAAATCTTTTAGCGAACATTGATATAATATACATAGATAAAATACCTTAACAAAAATCTTTGGAACTTGAAAGTTATCAAACTAAAAATTATTATCAAACTAATTATGAACTGTACAATTTAGTGAATAGTCTAATAATATATTTTTTGGCTTTAATCTCATGTTTTTTTTCTTCTGTTTTATGATTTCTGTTTTACAGGAAATAGTGTTGTGTGTTCGACGTGTTGTATCAAATCGAATCGCATCGATTCGTATCGGAATTCTTTGAATCGCATCGTTGTATCGAATTGAAATTTTTTTGCTGCATCGCACACCCCTACTTAAGTACACTTGAAATAAACAACATTTTTGCAATAACAAAACATAAATTTCACAGTCTTTATGAAGTCATTAATTATACATTCTTAAACTTAAATATAAATACAATAAAGAAGTAAAATTTACATTTGAGCTCCCTTTTGGCCAGCTGGTTAAGACAAGGAAGCTAGCAAACCATGAACAATAGTCACTCTTTAGCATCTCCTATGCCATCTGCATTGATAGCAAACATTGCCTCTGTTTCTGGAAGACATGGCGAATCATAGATCTTGCAAATTCTTGTTTCTCCCCGACCTTTCCTCAAGTACAATCTGGAAGTAACAATATCATCTATATGCATTAGAGAACGAATATGCAGGTTTGTTGAGTGTGTGCCACCCAGGAACCATGTTGCAGGAAAGAAATTGTGAATGAATAGTCACACATCTTTGTGAATATTCATTGACATGTTCTTCCCGGCTATAAAAGTTTCTAATCAAGCAATGAGTATTAAATATTAAATATACTAACTCCATAACAATAACTTTGTGGATAAGACAGTACAACTAGGTAGGAATTAGCTCAAACAGTCATGGGTTGGTTAAAGTTGATAAAACTGGTTAATAGACCTTACTTGGTTTGTTCAAAATGTCTGAGACCACCTTAACATGTTTCTAATGATGAATGTTTCTAACAAATATTCCCATCGCAGCAGACCTGCGTACTCAGTGAATTTCAAAATAAATAATGACATTACAATGTCTCAATGTGCAATGTCAATGTACCATTAAAGTGACTAAATTAAATATGTGCCTTATATCAGGCCGGAAGTTGCCATCACTGGGAAGCAGACGAACATGTCGGTTAAATTATAAAGGAAGCCATTGTCATTGTACAGTAAACAGAATTTCCCTGACCAAAGAGAAACAAAATTAACTGATCCACTGGACCTCCATAGGGGAACAAAAACTGTCATTAGTTTGTTAGATGGAGGCCATACTTCAAATTGACAATGATTTCAACCAATGTAGTGATGAAGATGTTCTTTTGACAATCAATACACAAGTATTGGCTACGAAGCTCCGAAGAGTGCTGCTTTAGCCATAGCTACAGTGAATAAAGTGAAGGATTCATTGAAACAAGAAGACACATAAGGAAAACAAGAAACACATTAATAAACCCTTGATTGGTTATGGTATGTCGTGATAATATAACTCAAAAAAAAACAGTATGTGTGCAATTTAACTTGTCTAGTTTCTATATATAAGAAAGAGAGAAAGAAAAGGGTGTTCATTGAATGTAGTGACAAAATCTAAGTTATATCACAGTTATTTGTATCATTGTTTGATAACACTAAAAGGGTTGAAATTGAAAATTATGTTAGTAATATGTGTGATGGAAAATATGTGATTTGTGAGGAGATTCAACCCAGGTATCCAACTTAAAAGTCATTCAAGGTAGGGTTTTCTTTACAATTTTTAATATAAAGACTGAAAAAATGACCAGAAGGAGTATTAATAAGTGACGTAATCCTAATACCCCCGTCGCAGCAGATCTGCGTACTCAGCGAATTTCCAAATCAATAATATAATAATAATAAAATATGACAAGTTTTATAAAAATCTGTCCATAAACATGAGAATTATTTGCCTATTCTCCATAAGATTAACATGGAAAAGAGTATGCAGGTTTGCTGCCATGATAAACACATAAACTATGATTTTTAAGCATAAAAGGATAGATCTCAACCACATGAAGCTAAATATCAAGTTTCATAAAAAAATATTGATTAATATTGGAAATATTAATTTTTCCCTATCTCTATATATAAAATTGAATGTATGTATGTCTGTCTGTATGTATGTCCTTTATGCGTTGCCAAACTACTCATCCGATCGCCATGAAATTTTAGGAAGTTGCTCTACATGTGTCCGGGAAGGTATTAGTGAAAATATATTTTCGAAAACCCCATAAGTTTCCATTTTATGGCTTTTTAAATTTCTAATGTTAACCTTATGGAGAGTAAGTTTGTTTACAAAAAGTCTACAATGAAAACATTTGATTTCTTAGCTACAGCTGATTGGTTTACTTACCATTAGCTTTACTATCCAATGCCATCTGAATCATTCATTAATGAAAAACTATGAAGTAAATGTGTACTGTAAAAAATGAACAGCTTTATTCACCACGTTAATAGTTTACGGTTTTGGGGGATTATGTGTTTACATTTTTATTTTCTGTCTGATTAAAATCACATGTTTATATGATAATTACAATGTCTATATTATTACGTTTATTATAATAATCAGCTGTTGTATATCTTTCCTATAAAGGCCGTATTACAGTTAGGTTTGGTTTGGGTTTGGATTCGATTTGAAAATTTTGAATAAATCCACTCAGATTTATTTGTTTTATGGGAATGTTATTATTATGTCTTTTTTGACCATTTTTACGGGAGTTATCGTGTTCACAGACACACACACACACACACACATATATATATACATATTATCTTTAAATAAGTCAACCGAGTACCCATAGAAAACATTTTAATTATTTCTTCGACATGTTTCGGGAATCATCCCATCTTCAAGAAGTACAAATGTTTATAAAAAAAATATATATAAATATATATATAAATTTTAACGACTATTGTTTTTGGACTCTGGGCACCTAAAGAAGAAAAAATAACATGGTCCCGGGCTTAAGTCTCGCCATGAGACCTACGGTAATAGCTTCTTCCCAATGGGAAATTCGCTAAAAGGAATCTATTGAATCATAGATCTGGGTCTGACTCAGTCCAATAAAGCCTAGGCTCTACAGGATAGAGGGGAAGAGAAAAATAAAAGTAAGTGATTATGATGAAAATTATGTTGCCAAGTGTTAGATCAGTGTTTATAAAAATGGATAAATTAGAAACTATTTGGTACATTTATCAGCCTAAGCTGTTATTTTAGCAGAAATATGGCTGAACGAAGAAAAATATAGATGGCTACCACAAAGTTACAGATGACTTCATGAAAAGTAAAACTGGCGGTGGAGTGGCAATAATCAAGTCTGTTAAAATTTAGTTAGGGCTAGACCCTTAAATATATTGAAATTTTTATCCATAGAAAATGTATTTGAATACTGTGGGGTGATTGTAGATTATAGGCTACCTTGTAAAATAAATATTATTATTATCAGGTTATTATAAATATTAATATTACCATGATTTAATATTACCCAGTATTACTAGAGGACACCTTGACATAATGGAATATTTTTGTAACACCCAGTTTAAATCAATTGAATCCTGTCACGAGAAAGTGTAGTGTTATACTTTTGGTCATTTATAGAGACTTAAACATTTATAATCATAAAACTTCTTGGGTTATAGAATGGTCTAATTGATATATTACAATCCAATAATCCTCACATAATTTAAATAGTATTCAGCTGTGAAATCAAGTAGGCTTATCCTACTGGATTATTTGATAGCAGATGTACGAGGGGGTACCCAAAAGTAACCGGAATTAAGCTGCCGAAGTCGTGGCCTGTGTGGTACTTATGTCTGCCGCTACGTGCGTGTAGTGCAGCTCATCCGGAGTTCATTGCCGTTAGTGTCGTCGCCGTGGGTGGACGTGTTCGTCTGCAGTGAGTTTTTTAGTGAACACTGTTTCGCCATTTTTGGCGGACGTAAATGAACAGTGCGCTCTGAAGTTTTATTTCTTGTTAGGGAAAGGTGTGCAGATGCCATTGTATTTATTTATTTATTTGGTTGACAGAAAACACTTTTTACAATGAGATAGTAAAATATGATATAGGAATTTGAGTACAATAAGCACAAAGTGTAAAGTACAAAGCAGTTACTTAATAATTAATCAAGACAATACGAGAATGAACATCAATAACAATAAAGTACCTGGTGACCGAGCTTTGCTCGTACAGAATAAAACATGAATGAGAAAAATTAAAACACATTTATTACTCAATGAAAACATTTATGTAATTTAAGTAAAACCGATTTAATACACCATATTAATATAGCACTGAACAAAAAGTATTGCCCCTGATGGGGATGGAACTTGCGACCTTCGTTTTACGAGGCCAACACGCTACCGCTGGACCACGGCGTCTGCCACTTAAGCGACGCCTTTTAAGGTCTTTTAGCCAACCTCAATCGTTTTAGCCATTCATTTACTGTTTAATTATCCATACAGTAATAACTGTATGGATAATGTCCTCATTCCGTTTCTAACAATTTTAGAATTGTTAGACACAATTCTAAAATGTTATGGGGGGTGATTTTGTTAGAAACGGAATGAGGATTGAAAAGGAAAAGAGAAATATAATTTACACCAGTTAATTGGTTTGTTACAGTGGCTTCAAGCAATAGAATGAATATGTTTTCTTTCAAAACACAAAAGATTTTGCAAATACTTTTCTCTGCTTTTATTTCGCACAGTTATTTTACCCTTTAGTTTTTACAAATTGTTAAGTAATTTGATAGCTTTTCATTTATTACATACATAAAATAAATATTAATGCAAAACCTCTATTCACATATTGTTGGCCACCATCTTCAATCAACAACTGTCAAACGGTTACAAACAGATGTTTTGATTTGTATTGTTTACATTTTGATTCTCCATAAGCGTAATGTTAATTTTTTAAATTTTTAATTTAATATTACAATAAAACCGGAATTTTCCTGGACATTAGACCTATCTAGAACTTATTTTCTACTCAGAAATTAGTTATTTCCAAAATTTAAAGAAAATCCTTAGTGCCGTTTTCGAGATCCGTGTGCAAATATATATATATATATATATACACAAATATTGCTCGTATTATAGTATTGGATTAAATATATGGGAATAACAATAACAATAACCTATAAACTATTAAAGAATGTTTTAACAAATATATAAACATATATGCAGGTAACGTAAACACATATAGTTATATAAATAAATAGTGAAAGTAATTTAAGTATATAAAAAAAGTTATCTTAATCATTGGTGTTGGCCAATAGGAGACTTCTTCTGATAGTTTAGGCAGTGGACAAGAAGAAATCAACTTCAGGAGGGAACAAATTAGTCTTCATCTGAATGCGAGACGTTAGGCCATTTTGTTCATATCCAGTTCCATGATAGTGTCTAGCGAACAGCTCAACAGATCTGGTCCGAGAGGGTATACGGAAGTCGACACACTCTAGAATTGCAAGGCAGTCAATGAAACCGTTAACGATCTTGAATAGGAAAATGTCATCTTGTATGTCTCTTCTGGTCTCCAAGGAAGGAAGGTGTAGTTGAGCGGCCATCATGTCAACTGGGACTTCAAGAAAGCGGAAATTAAGACGTACTCCCACCATTCGGAGAAATCGAATTTGGATTCTGTCATTCATTTCCACAAGGTAACTTTGCTGGGGGCACCAAATTACGGAGGCATACTCAAGATGAGGACGAATGTATGAGTTCACAATGCAGCAGGCTGATGAATGAAGCATGATACCCTGAAGATAAGTCCAAGATTCCTGTTGGCTTTAGCGCAAGCCCGTGCAATATGAGGTGCAGGGTGACGATGGAAGATAACAAAATTACAACAAAGTCATTGACCTCGTTCACCCTTACAATTTAAGTCCCATTGAGCTGATAAGAAAAAACTACAGGTGACACAATTTTGTGAAAAGTAATGGACATGCACTTATTCGTATTCAGCCTCATACCATTAGCATCGCACTAAGATACCACCAAATTCCACCGATTTGTTAGCAGTTTTCAACATCACAATGGCATCTGCAGCACCATTCCCTAACAAGAAACAAAACTTCAGAGCGCGCTGTTCATTTACGTCCGCCAAAACAAAACAAAAAACGAGGAAATGGCGAAACAGTGTTCACTAAAAAACTCACTGCAGACTAACACGTCCATCCATGGCGACGGCACTAGCGGCAATGAACTTCGGATAAGCTGCGCTACACGCACGTAGCGGCAGGCATACGTACTGCACAGGCCACGGCTTCGGCAGCGTAATTCCGGTTACTTTTGGGTACCCCCCGTAAATAAGAATTTTAACAATGTTGAGATATTACCACCTCTTCTGTCTGATCATAGGACGTCAATGCCTTAATTAAAAGTACAGTAGGGTCCTGTTTAGTCAAGTTAATGTGGACTGTGAGAAAAAAGAGGGTATTCAATAAAATCTGTAAAAGTATGTGTTTTATGATTTTCAATGCAAAAAAGGTTCATGTAAATAGGCTGATGAGTACAATTGCATTATAACCTCTTATACAGTCAGGTGACGTCTAAAGTGGGTGAATATTTCATGTTTTATTCCCTCAGTGTAGACTTGGTTATCGCAGGACTTAGGTTAATCAAGACTCAGTTAAACAAAACTCTACTGTAACTGTCTTTGGATTTTTTTTGGAGAATTGAAGGGAGCAAAACAAATCAATTTAGCCTAGACCTGTTCAGATTATTATTATTAGCTCAATTGAGGTCTGTTTATAGTCCATTGATAAACTACGATGAAGATTTTAATGGTAATATATTAAATGGGTAAACCAAAAAACTAATAATTCTCAAGAGAGATTAAAGCAGTTGTACTGGATCACAAGAAATACACTATCACCAAACGAGAATATTCCGAATATGAATATGAGAATAGATTAGAATAGGTAAACTCCTTTACTTATGGACAGATGTTGATGAAACTTGGTATAAATGGTCAAAATGAAAATTGTTTATGTTAGAAATGCTTACTTTCAGTGTTACTCACAGCAACAAACCTACATAATCTTTCCCATGTTAATCTTACATAGAATAGGGAAATAACTCTCATATTTATTGACAGATATTGATAAAACTTGTCATATATTATTATTAACTTATATTATTGATTTGAAAATTGGCTGAGTACGCAGGTCTGCTGCGACAGAGGCTTTTTTGAGTTAAGACTTTCCAATGAGTATTCAAAATTTTAAGTTCAAATATACAAAAATTATATACAATAAAAAAACAAGGAAATTGATGTAGACTTGAAAAATGTGTTTCTTTTGACTTTGTCCATCCTATTAGATAAATGTGTGTGTGTACTCCTTGCTATTTTTAAACGTCAGTAACTTCTGATATAAAGTATTTTAATACTTAAAATAATAATGAATAACCTAAACAGGTCATATAACTCACCTGGTGGTGGATGCGTGTGCCATGATGTTGCCACCGACTGGTTTCTTGGGGTCAGCACAGAAGAGAGCAGCCCCGTCCACTTGCGCCACCACCTGGTTGGTTATCAACACTGCGACGCCAAACTTTAATTAAACCAAAACAAAATTGTTTCAGTAACTAATTAATTGTTGTTTAAGAATATTATAAATTAAAAAGTTTGATTGAGCATCAGTAGACTGTAAAGATATTTTATATATCCTACCATTTTGATGCAACTAAACAAATTCACATTACAACTTAACACTTCAAGCCCAGAATTTAAGTCTTTCCAACATGCCCAGATGGTACTATTTTGGGATTTGGACCTAATACCAGCAAACCTGAGCTGTAACTGATAACTGTTCATCTAACCACAATGCAATGATATTGTGTAAGTCTATTGGAAAGTAATATTTTATTGAAAACATCCAAAAATAACCTAGTTCAAGGTAGTACTCACAATTTCAGTTTACCATAAAATGTCTTCTTGAAACAAAATTTCCATTTAAATTGACTACACCGACATTAAGCTTTGCTAAGAAAACATAAAGACTTGTAGAGATAATAACTAATTATATTTCAGTTCAAAACACTGTCATACTAACACGAAAAATTGCCTTTCCACATTACATCAGACAATACTAAACAAACAATAAACCAAGTAGCTATCGTCTGCTCTTCCAGCTGAGATTTTCTTTAGTTTTCCACCTTTCAAAGACAGCAGAATGGCAAAAATAACTATACTAGAAAGGTAGACGGCATTCTCCAATATTGAGAATCTCCAAACAGTTCTAAAAAACCTAATGTAGCAGCAAAATGCAGTACTGACAAATGCGTGTAGAGCTTAGGCAACCGGCGGCCGGTGCGTCATTGACAGCATGTGCACAGTACATCAACTGGGGTTGAAGGGTTAAATGAAAACTGTAGACCACTTCAACGCAACGGCACTTTTACAATCCAACCAGATTCTGTAAATAATGTAAATTGCTCAAAAACTAGTTTGTTGTGAAGATCTTTTTCCAGTGAGCAGTTGGTCATATGTTTTACGGTCAATCAGTTTTTCGAACAAATGCCGTGACAGTTCGATATAGCTTGCTGCAAAAAAATAATTTTACTGATGGACCACTTTAACAGACAGCTTGTAATGCACTACTGGAATGCTTTAATGTAGGGGCTACAATGATTAACCCTTTAAAGAGTACAGTATTTTTCGTCAGAATAGTATTGACGTTTTAAAACGTCTATTTATTGGTTCCGCAAAAAAGGAGTAGCAACGTTTTAAAACGTCATTTGACGAAATTTGTTCAAATACGTAAATATATTCATATAACCTGACACAGATTGATTCTCAAGTTATAAATAGATAATTAAAGAAACATAGATACGTGGAACATGTGAATTGGTGTATTCGGTAGGTTGTGGTAATGTGCGGAGGGTTTCTTAGGCGGGGTGGTCGCGGCGCGAAGGTTTGGCGGAAAAAGTGACGGTGTCCTCTATTCTTCGGTGTCCTTGTATTATATGTGTTATAAGTATTATTCTATTTATTGTGTTCATATAAAAATGCTACTATTATTCAGTCCCTTGAACTGTATAATTTATGTAAAATAATGGCCAACCTCCACATTATTTGAGATTATGATTGTTATGAGGTAATATATTGTAAAATTTAGCTAGCTAGGCTCTTTGTTACAGTTACAGAATAAATTTATTAATATTTTTTTATAGAGTTTCTGCCCAATATCTGAGGATAGCTGGAAATTTTATAGTTTTGGTATCAACCACACTAATTAAAAGGATGAATTTAATATACGCTTACACAGAACCATACATCATTGCGCTAAAGTCAATATTTCACAACCATTCTTATTACTGTGTAATTTTTTAGTGAAGAGTACCTCATCAGCAAGCCTGAGCAACATGCGCAAGAACCGGGCCAGGTGCATCTGTCTTGCTGATAACTCCCCTCTCCCCGAGTAGTCTGTTCGATACAGAGACATGGCACTATCCACTATCAACAGCGCATACCTACAAATAGTTATAAGACGTGCTAGCTATACACAATATTAAAGATACAGAATTAAAAGTGACAAAAACCACCAATAACTTAGTAGTACTACATTATATTTCTTATTAAAAGAGGTCTATATTAACCTTAAATTGTTGATATTTATATCTAACAGGAACAAATTAAATGCAGTCCTAATTCTTTTGCTTAGGAAATAAAAAGTATTATCTGTTGTTTGTCTATTCATTAATTTATTTTAATTTCAATAAACCCAGAATCAATCTTAAGTAAAAAGCCTAAAGTTTTTGTGGAGACATTGAGGTGGGACCAATAAAAATTAATTTTTCATACAGACATTAATTCATTCTATGAACTAAAGGAAATTTGTCAAGATGTTTTCAATATTGCTGTGCAATCACAAATGATGTTACCTTACTCGTATTATAGTTATATTATGTAATAACACAACTGATCATCACTATACTTAAAAAGCGTTACCTGGATTCAACCATCATTGCAGAGGCCATGATAAGCAGCTGAGTCTGGTGGTCTGTGTTGTACGCTCGCGCGTATGCTACATTGTCTAGTACATCACTTCCAACTAGCTTGTATCGTTCAGCCACTGCCAGAAGTCTCTCTGGTCTGAATGTACCTTCTGTGTCAATGTACAAGCACTTGCCCTCACCACCGCCTTGGTCTATAGGCAGCTGTCAAATGATACAGCTACATTATAATGTTATAGCAATAATCAATGCTTCAAAGTTAGCAGTAATGCTTAAATTTATATAAAGTTAAAAGATAAAATCTAATAGATCTAGTTAATTAATTATTTTGGTCTGACCCAATTTTAATCCTAGAACAGAATTAATGACCCTGCCCAACCTGACTTGAACTTCAATTTTCTGGCCTGCAGATATTATTAAAGCACTGGTAATAGTCCTAATAATTATATAGAGCTTTATAAGATTTTTTCTTACCTGGCAAGTGACAGCAAGAGTGTGACATATTTGAGTTTTGCCAGTTCTGAACTCTCCAAAAATTTCTGTAATAGATCCAGTTTCAATACCACCACCGAGAAGTCTGTCAAGTTCTTTGGATCCTGTTGTTAACTGAATGATTTCTGAGCGCTTTTGGTGGAATTCTGTTGCTGTTGTAAAGCCCATAGGCACCAACTTTGCTGCCTCAGCCTTGGACAAACATTACAAGTCTGCATTTGGCAGTTTAAGAGTGGGCTTTATTTGACTTTTTTGTGTATTTTAAATACCAGTGGCATTTTATAGTTTTTTAATGGTGAATGGTCAAAACACTTATCTTGGTACTATCCAACACAGACCTTTTAATGGATAGGTAAATACAGTAGAACCCCGGTATAACAAACCCCGAAATAACAAAATCCCCGATATAACGAATGTTTTCAAATCCCCTTGAAACTTCAATAACACTCCATGTTAAAGTAGCACCTTTATAACATATGAATTTGGCTTAAAACCCCGACGTAACGAATTTTCGCAACTTTGGAATGGATCAACAAACCCCTATATTACAAATTCCCTAAATGACAAGCCCCTATATAATGAAGATAGCCCCTGTATAACGAATCCCCCACCTCTCCGACCCCACTGTAACAAATTTTGCAAACATTAATAGCCATGTTGTATTCCGCTATGAATTAGGAAATCTCGAGCATCCGGTGTACAGTATGACTGGTTCAGTAGTTTTGTCGGCCCAATGAATAGGGCTAACAAAAACATTTACATATTACAGTACTGTATGATATAATACATTTATATATTTTTTTGAATTTAATTACTGTTATATGAATTTTGATACATAGACCTACTGTATGAAGGATAAATTCAAGTTATACGATTTTATGTGTTATCTACTTCCTGTATTTTAGTAAATAGTAATTCTGTTTGGATATCTAATACTGTTCATTTTGAGTGTTTCTATAACTAAATAATTCATTTTACTTGTGTAATTTAGTTCTACTTCTTACTTTATATATATGATACAGAAATAAAAATTGGGTAAATACATACAGTAATTTACTGTATTTTATTTTGTAATACTGTAATTCGTAATATAGAGGCTGGACGCCGACCCATTCATTACACAGAGGTTTATATTGTACCCCTATATAACGAATTTCGACCGTATTTAACTTTGACATAACGAAAGTCCCGGTATAACAAATTTTTCTTTTGGTCCCTTGAGATTCCTTATACCGGGGTTCTACTGTAATTAATATCCCATTACACGGCTATGAATTAAACCGGTAAAACCCATATTATGAGGTGAGGTACTCCTGAGCTACCTAGCCACAAAGCCAATAATGTATGAAGGCATAATGTTTGCACACAATCTCGCTATGTGTTCATAATGCAACACACCTGACCCGGTTACATAAGTGTTTTGTGGAACAATAAAAAATATGAAGAGTGAGAAACACTAGCTCAAACATAATGCACCATGAATATAAGGAATTTGAGCCAAGAGATGAGAGAGTGGAGGCGATTGCCAAATATTTTCATTCAATATACGATTTGAACAAACTTAATCTTGACTGACTGGCCCTACAAGCACTTGGCTAACGGTTGTGGAGAATATCGATTGTTTATTTATCATTGAAGTGACAGAAATTAATTTAAATACACTAAATGAATTAAAACCAAAACATCTTTTAGTGCCAGATAACATACTCCTTTACATTTTAAAAGGCTGTTTGTTGTTGAAAAATTTTATGGTTTGTGAAAACTATAACATTTTTATTCATTCTTGTTTAAAAAATTATTAGAATTAATTACTGCCTGGATTTTTGAAGTTACTAAAGTGGTGCCAATAATAAAAAAATGGTTATCTTCGTAATCTGGTGAATGGAACCATTGACCAATGTTGTAGTTTGTTTGGCCGGCTCAACTTATACGTTCCTCAGCCCAACTTGTACAACACACTTGTCTTTGTTCCAAGTTTTTCACAGACAAATCTTGCTACCATTTGGCTCTGAATTACCTGACTATACTACGAGTATGCTTTAACACATAAGCTGCAGGTAAAAATTTATAGTATACGGCCAATGCGGAAATAATTTTGTCTTAATTTTTTCTTAAATAAATATTATTTACACATATATACTATGTATATAGTATAAATATATTATTTATATAATATAAATAATACAATTAAGAAGGTGTGTTCTGCATACGCCAATCTCAAAACCTGACGCCAAACGGCGTCATCGGCAGCAAATCCACATTATGGGATGGACAAACTGAGAAACATGCTGTGGTCAGTATCTTTTACTAATTAAAAAAAAGTACAAATACATAAAATGTAATAATTAGAATTATAAAATTCATGTTGCATACTAATTATAACAAAAATATTGGCATTGGTGCAGGTTCAATATATATTGTATTGGTATAGGATTGTACAGAATTACAGATTTAATTTTAGTTCGGAAACACAAAGCTAATGTGCTTAATCATTGTAACAAATGCAAATTGTTTGACTACAAAACATCTAATAGCCTTCATCAACTCTCAGACAAGGTGAGGAATATATTTACTATTGATTGTTGTTTTTGGTTATAAAATCATGTTAAGAAACAGAACTTCCAAATCAAGAGTTATGCAAAGAAGATAGTAATTTTGTCAATGTAATTTTAACGTTTTTTTCATAGGTTTAATTCACACATCTACTCCAATAATCACCATATATGTAAATAATTGTTTAATGTTACTGGCCACTAGCCATTCACTCGAAACCAATTAATTTCTTCTGTTGAAACTTATAAAACCTATTTGGAATGACCACCAGGTGCAATTCAAATTGTGACTCCAGTCTCCAGTCTCTGCGGAAGGCAAGTGTGGCTGAGAGGCTGTAAAACTATTATGTTATAAAGATCAGCTGAATAATTAATTAATTTTTGTTTGTCACTCTTTAGCATTCTAGATTACTAACATTGTAAATAAAGAATTTCATTATTTAAGGTGACTCGATTCATTTATGAAACTTAATAGCCTGAAACACCTAAAAATGCTACAATTGTAATGGCTTTAATCAACACCGATTTTAACTAACTTAAAATTTACCCTAATTTTATTCCATACCATTGACACAATTTCATAATATCAATGATTGTAAATTAGGATGATTATGAAAAACCTTTTACGTTCTAAACGTAGTTAATTCAAGAATGGAAGTGAATTTTAAGAATACATAGATATTTTTCTTACATTTAAAACAAACAGGGCACAAAATAGTTTGGTGTAGCTAAAAGTAAACCCGAAGAATAATAAACATAGCAATATTAGTTTAAAAACAAAAAGTATCTTGTGCATTATGTTGAAAATTCCTCATGCAATTATTTTATAAAATAGAAAAATCATTTCAATTAAACATTCTTTTAATTCCTTTCACAAGCTCTGTAGGAAGCAAGTGTGTGAAAGAAACTTGAAGGAAGTTTTAAGATTTTAGAGGAGAGAAATGTTCCATTGACCACCTGATGAAATTAGCAAAATATATTTTAAATAAATTTTATTGGTTAATTTTGAAATCAGATAAACAACATAGGTATTATTTGAACTTAAAGAGGGTAATTTTCCTAATATTTTACCAAAATTTTGTCAGCTTTAGCTTCACTTATGCCTTTTATACTGATAAGATGTTTTTTGGGAGCAAATGCAATGGCTTCAACAGTATGGTAACCAGCCTCCTCAAGCTTCTTGATATCAGCAGCACTTATGCCTTGTCCCTGAAAAATAAAGAACTGGCTTAATCTATATTACTTAGCTATATGCTACTCTATACTACTTAATCAGAAATGTATATGGATATATGTTTTTTTTTAGTTTGTGTATGTAGTTAATGTCACGTCACGTTTAACTCATATTACTCTGTGATGCAAGACTGCCAAATTTCATAATATGCTCGTAAATGTCTACAATTCAGCCTTATATTTCAATATAATTAGCTATGTAATTACATATTACATAGCCTATCATATTTCCAGCAATATTTTTTAAAAAGTTTTAACTTTTTAAAAAAGGGTAGTTTAACTATAACACAGGATAAAATCAAAATTCTCAAAAAGGCTCAAAAGAATTAGTTTAAAATTTCTTGCCTGTACGTTTTGTGCAAGTAAAATGTCTACGTCCATGATTTGTAGTAATTTAGGTCCCAAATAATGACACCACTCACATGTGGTAAAATGATGGTTTAAATATAATGAACAGTTGAATGTCAAAACATTAATTTTAAGGACTTTCCCACCAAACAATAAATTGAAAAATCATTTTACAAAGACAATTGAAAACTGGTCAAAAACTAAATAGTCTTGTATTTAAGTTATTAGTCTACAACAAGTAGTTGCGGAGAAAAGTTTTAGTGTTGTCAGTAAACACAGTAAATTATTTAAGGGCCCTTTGTTATTTTTATGAAAATAAAAATCAGACTTATTTATCAACTTTTTCCAAGAAATTTAGTTATCAAAAGAGCTTATTAGTTACATAGCCGCTACAAACATTGGCCGGAGTTATGCCCCTTAAACGTATCACAGCAGACCAAGGAAGTCAGTTCGAGTCTGAACTCTTCAAGGTTCTCGACACTGACCTTGGAACCAGACAAACTCAGACCTGTAGCTGGCACCCCTGCAGTGATGGCAAGGTAGAGTGCTTTCACAAGCAGCTTAACACAGCTATCAAGTGTCACCCTAGCATGTCTTGGCTACAAACATTGCCTATAGACCTTCTCAGAATTCGCTCTACAATCAAAGAAGCAAAGTCAAAGAAACGAAGAAGCCTCTCCTGCCGAACTTTTAGTTAGAGATGGTGGAACTTCTAGTCCCACCATCTCTGGGACTCATCCTTGATACTTTATACTTTTAACTGAAATGGCGACCTACCCAGGTAGGTATTTTAAGCCAAGTATGAATGAGGAATGAATGTAGGATGATTGTGGCGCGATCTTGTAGTCTTGTTACTGACTAAGGCTGACATGTTCCTTAGACAGGACTATTAATTAATAGCCCAACAGCCGATGGCAACTAATGGACCTACAGTTTAGCGTGGAATCCGAACCACAGCCTCTGTATTACGAATTGGTCTAATTATGAGGATGGTATTTGTGGATTAACATAGTATTCAATAGTGCGGACGTTAATCCACACAAGATAACACCACATCCACCGACCATCTCTCACAACTATCCACAATTCGTGACCTCCAAGTAGCTGGGTTACAAGACGCCTCCGTCCCAGGCAACAATGATACAACTGATGTCACGCCTCCGACTAACACCTCCCTCATGTCACGTTCAACCGGAGACATTCGTCAAGGAACTCTCCATTGATTCCATGCAATTCTGCGTGGTGGCTCTGCCCAGGGTGCACTAAAACCCCCATACTCAGGGCCTTACCCAAGTCGGCTGTGATGACAAGACTATGACTTTGCTCATTCGAGGCAGGAACATCAGAGTCAGCATTGACCATATCAAGTTGGCTTTCATCCTCGTTCTTTCAGACTAAAACCAGAAAAAGTCCATCTACCCGGACAAGCCACCCTCTACCGACAGCTACAAAACTTGTTATTAAGTTTCACCTCCCGTACCTACTTTTCTCTGTGGGGGGCTGATGTGGCGGCTAAGCCACATGACAAATTTAAGCCGATTAGCATATCACATGTTTCATAATTATATTATGTACCTAGTTTATAACTAGTTGTTTTAAGATTTAGTTGTTCTCTACGTTCTCGTCTAAAGATTAAAATATAATTCCTCCTATCTAACTCGGCTAATCCATTTCAGTACGACGTATTTTCCATCATAACTATAGAAGAATTACCCTTCATAGTTATGCCATTTTTCAAGTATGAATGAAGGATTTCACACATTCTTAGGAGAAAAATAAATAGCTAATTTTTAACATAACTGTTGTATATGATAGTCAAATCTTGATATGACAAATCTGAAGGGACTGAATAAAAATACACGGGACAGAAGCTAAAGTAATAGGATATAGACTGTTCTGACAAGTGATCTGTTTACGTCATACTGAGATTGAGTCGTCGACTATAAGTTATATAGAGGTGAAATACATTTTTCACGCACACATTTTCAAATATTTGTTAAATCAAGGAATTTGATATATTGAGGTTTGTTACTTCAAGGTTTGACTATAGTTCCAATTTAGTACTGTCTAGGTAGACAGGCTACAGTACTTTGAATCTCTTGAATGCCCCCACCCCCTTTTAAACTTACCAAATTTACTCATCATTTGGCAAATTCTACAACGTGGCTTTTATAGCACGGTTCACAATGAATTGATAAAATTAAGTAAGTGAATATATAGTTTACTATAAGAAGAAGAAAGTATGACCGTTTGTAGTTCATATGTATGTTATTGATTTATTCAGTTATAGGTTTTGTATAATAAAATAAATATTTTCATAGGGAAAGGGCTCTCTACATTAAGTTACTCTTACTTCAAGCTTATTTATCAGTTGAGGCCCAAATTCATCTGTTTCCTCTTCAATTATTTGAGTTGATTTGGTTGAGCTAGACATAGAGGTTACTGCCATGATGACCTGTAAAAGAACATAACAAAATAATTAAATACTAAACTATATAATAATTAAAAAAATGATACCAACCAGCTATATTTTATTGATTAAATTTAGTGTCTTTAGGTTTTCTTGTAAAATTCTTTAGAATGGTATATAATCATGGAAGATAATTTGAGGCATGTTCCTTGATTTCGCTTCCAAAGAAAAAATAAGAAAAGAAAAAGAACAAAAAAATGGAAATATTCACCTAAGTAACTCAACTAGCCTATGTAGCCTACAAGCAATTCTATAGCCTACATCCACTCAACTCCGTCTCAAACTGAACTACAACTCAAACTTAATATTAAAACCACTATTAATATTACTTTACTCAATATTAATATTAATTTAGAAAAGCAGTTAGTAGTATTTTAAAACGCTTTTGTTTGTTTGTTTAGCGAATTTTCTATAGGGAGGGAGCTATTACAGTAGAACTCCAACTATCCGAATTAATGGGGACCGGGACCCATTCGGACAATCAAATATTCGGATAATCGGAGTTCTTTTTTTAAAAAAGTGCTATTAGAGAGAAAAAAAGCTACGTTTTGATATTGCACTATTTTTTCATTGAATTAAATGTAATAAACATGGTATTTAACATGTTTTAAATATAAATAAATTGTACTTACATTTTACACGCAAACACTGGCTTCGCGGGGGGAAGAATAATAGCGCACTTAGACTTTTTTTGGACAAACTTTTTTCTAAAAGCGATTCGGATAGTCAGAGTTCGGATAATTGGAGTTCTACTGTACCTTCCATTCAACCTCTACCAATCAATCAATTCTTGAGTACAAAACCCCCCCAAACTATCTGTTCCCATTGACGGATATGTCTGGTTTACGAACTCGTCCAATCAAATGTAGGAATACACCTATCTACCAAAATTGGTCTCGATCGGACCATTTTCACGAGACTTCTTCATAAGTGCCAAATTACTTTTATAACTACTTTAAAAAATGTATAGTTGTGTGCTGAATGAATGAGTGTTGGTTTTGCAAATTTTATTGTTAATTAAAAAAACGTTTTCAAGCAAGTAGAAATAGAAGAAATAGTGACTGTGTACAACATGAAAACAAAACAAAACATTAATATGCTACTTATAGACTTAAGAGGACCCATGTCTTAGATGTTCACCAAAGTTTTGTTTAACTGTCATATATTTGTGTTCATGTTTTTTTTCTTAATCATTTGCGTTGTATAATGCAACTTTTACGTCAAATTCATTTAAAAATGAATTTTAACTCATGTTTTGTACATTCCTCAAATTCGCTTAATGTTCTAATTTGTGAACAGATTGTAAATGTAAATAAAGTTATAAAAACAAAGTCAAAGAAAAGTTTACATTAAGAATTTTGAAATCATATGGTTTTAGGCAGTTGAGTTGAATAATTTATTTATATAAGTAATAAACTATCAGAGATTTAATCCTGTAGGAAATTTTGATTTTAAAACCAACTGGTGTGCCAATTCTGAATATCTTAAAATAAGTTGGTTTCTTTTAAGGTTTTGAAGTGGTGGAATTTTGTGGAGGGCTCTAAATTCATAACAGCCCTCAATGCCCTCAGCCCTTCATGACGGTGGCCTCTCATTCTAACTCGTAAGGATTTAGATGTTTGGCCTATATATTCTTTTTGACTATGTTGACACGATAGTTAGTAAACCACATTATGGGTTTATATATATATAATATGTGTGTTTGTGTGTGTGTCTGTGAACACGATAACTCTTGTTAAAATAACTCCCGATCAAGTCCAAATTTGGTAGACATGTATTCCTACATTTACTTGGACTAGTTCGTAAACCAGACAGTCAATCGGAATGGGTAGTTTGGAGGGGGGGTTTGTATTAAAAAATTGGGGTTTTTGTGTTTCACATGTAACTAAACAATTTTTAAATTTTATCTTTCACCATTACAATCAGCTTAAAAATTACACAATTAGTTCCTCAAAGTTTTTCACTATCTCCAACGGTTACCGAGATATTAAAAAATCTAAACACAGTAGGCCTACGTTGTATTTTGAGGCTCCAATGTTAATCTTATGGAGGATAAAGAAAAATTAATATTTCACTTATCAATCAATATTTTGGATTAAATTTGGTATTTAACTTCATGTGGTTGAGATCTTAGGCTTCAAATGCTTAAAAATCATAGTTAATGTATTTATCATGGCAGCTAACCTGAATACTCTTTTCTCATGTTAATCATAGGCTTATAGAGAATGCTAATATAGGTGTTTATGAAACTTGGCATAAATGGTCAAAATAAAAATGTTTTATGCTAGAAATGCCTGCTCTCAATGTTCCTCACAGCAGCAAACCTACATACTCTTTCCCATGTTAATCTTATGGGGAATAGGCAAATAACTCTCATATTATAACTCAAATAATGGACAGTTATTAATCAAACTTGTCATACATCATTATTATTGTTATTATATTATAGATTTGGAAATTCGTTGAGTACGCAGGTCTGCTGCGATGGGATATTATTATCATATTTGTTGCTATCAATTACTATTATTAAATACTACTGTTGGTGCAATTTTTAAAATATTTCTGCCACTCTGATTTTATGCCAGCCCACACTTAATAGGTATAGCTAAAAAATTAATTGTAAATCTTCATTTATTAACCCTATAGAAACTTGGTTGATGAATAAAATTGTTACCAATGCTTTTCAAACATGATACAATTTTAGGAACTCATTAAAAATATAGGATAAAATATGGCCCCCCTTTCCGCTCTACCACACATTTGCAAGCCATATTGGGATTGCTTATGGTCTGGATTCAAACCCTAGCATGTTACACTCATCAGTGTAGCGCTTTAACCAATACAGCCATTGTGCTTAGGAGTAGAAAGCGCTTACTCGGCTATAAGACATGCCAAAATATATAGTTTTCATATATCTGTATGATGTCATAAGTTTGTATACGGTATGTAAAATATACTCTTACCAAATGTTGTGCTGGTCTCATACTACCTAGTAAACTAATTTAAAAAAATAACCTCCATATTATACAGCATATTATAAATCGATATTTTTTAGTGTTTCAAAATTATTCATAAAATCTGACTAGGCCTGATTTATATAAACTTACAAAAAAGCGAAACTAATCCTAGGCTACTAAATACCTAAATTGAACCAATAAATCGCTCATAAGTTGTGTTTGAAGACTTTTTTCGTATTTCTTATTTATCAGACAAATTCCAATCTTTATATCAAAAGACAAAACCTCAACACAACACTAATTTTCATCACCTGCAATTCTGACGCATTTATCCTTTGATCATTTACTTTAAAATGACGTTTAGACACTGGCGCCCAAATTACTAAAAAGAATAAGAAATTTGTAAGCAATTTTCCATAGCGTAATAAAAAGAGCAGTGCTCAAAAGCATAGTCAGTCTTACTAGAGAGGAACGGATAGTAAAGTATTATATGTACTATCCGTTCCTCTCTGATTTTAGATACTCCAGATGATTCTAAAATCAAAATTTCCAACTGGTTTAAACTTGCAATAAAATTATATAATAATACAAAACGATTAAACTCAATTGGAAATAAAAATGAAATTACATGTACAGAATTTTATATTCATTCACGATTTTATAAACTTTAATGAAATCATATTTTTAATATTGAAAATTCACTGTCACAAAATAACATGTGAACAAAATCACACTATAATATTTTTATATTATTGTAGTCAACGTGGACTAATTATGTAAGTTCAAGTTTGATAATTTTGTGTTTTTACTTTCAAGAACTGAGGAACGTTTAGTAAAACCGTGACGGTTTTTGTATTATCTTTAATTTGTTATAATAATTGCTGATATATTATTGTATTGACTGACAAAAAAGTGTTTGTTTGAATATAACCTCACTTTTATAGGTTTGTTTGTTTATTACCTTCCTTAATTTTTATTGTGAATTCAGTAAACTATCACGATAACATGTCAGACCATGATTATTACCGTGAGAACTTGCAATTGCAAAATGAAACTATGTCAACATATGATAGCAATAGTTCGCTATTTAACATTGAACATAAAGATAAGGAAACAACTGCTAATAATATTAGCATATGCCATATTATGGCATGTGCCCAAACCTCAAGCCAAACTTTAGTTCAAAACATTGATTGCAACGGTGCAGAATCGCAACTGGTTACGCAAGGTAGCGACTGGCAGACTGTTCCTAGCAATAAAAGGAGCAATGTGAACTCTAATGATCATCATTCTAAAAAACCTCGCCAGGTGCTTCCAAAATTGACCTTTCAAACAAGAAACATTTTTGATCCTCTCAGCCAGATCCAGGATGAGGGTGAACCTAGTACTCCAACTTCGAAGGACTCAAAACCTCCGCCCATTTTCTTGCCTGGGATCGCAAACATTAAGGATATGATGTTCTCTATAGAGTCAGTCGTACCAAAGAATGAATATACATACAAATGTCTAGCTGGATATAAGGTAAAAATTTGTCCAGTCTCTATTGACGCATATAGACAGCTAGTTCATCTGTTAGTGGGCCTCAAGGTTAACTTTTATACGTTTCAAATTAAACAGGATAGGGCTTATCGTGTGGTCCTAAAGAACATATGCATTTCTCAACTGATATAAATGATATTAAAATGTCTATTGAGGAATTCGGACACAAGGTGCGAAATATCTCTAAAATTAAAGATTATAAAACTAAGTCCCCACTGTCCATGTTTTTCATAGACTTAGAACCTAATCAGAACAATAAAGAAATATATAGCATTCAGTATCTATTGAATGCTAAAATCTTGTTTGAGCCTCCACGTAAAAAGTCTGATGTTGTACAGTGTTAGAGGTGTCAACAGTATGGCCAGACCAGGGCGTATTGTAGATGTCCATATCGTTGCGTGAAGTGTGGTCAAAACCATGACACATTTTCATGTAGGAAACCTGTTTCTGATCCTCCTAAATGTGCATTGTGTGAGGGTAACCATCCAGCTAACTACAAAGGGTGTGTTGTCTATAAAGAAGTAAAAAACAAACTGTATCCTCCGTTGAGACAAAGAGCTCTAAAAGAAATAAGAGCAGAAAGTAAAGACAATTTGAAAGGAGGTTCTTCTAGACCTCGTTCCAGTGATCCTGTCCTAACCAAGTCTTTCCCAGTACAGCAAGACCAAGCCCATCATGCTTCATCCTTACCTAGAGTGGACTCTTCATCTAAAAGGCGTAGTTCCTTAAGTTATGCGGACACCGTTAAACAAGTAAACAACAACAAAACTGACAGTAACCTGTCACAAACTATTCATCAGTTTTTAGATCGCTTTGAAAAGTTGTTTATTCAACAATCACAACAAATGGGTTCACTTCTGAATCTTTTAACAACGCTTGTGTCAAAATTAAAATGATGGATTCTTACATCAGGATTGCTCTTTGGAACGCCAATGGCTTGGTACAGCACTATCGAGAAGTAACGTCTTTTCTATTACATAAAAAATTGGACATTTTTCTAATATCAGAAACACATTTTATGGAACGGCCCTTCTTCAAAATTCCAAACTATACCATCTATCATACTAACCATCCGAATCTTAGAGCACATGGTGGAGCTGCTGTGTTAATAAAAAATAACATAAAGCACTTTGAACTACCTAAATTTCAACATGATTATTTACAAGCATCAAGTATTGTTGTTGTGACGGAAACTGGCCCTGTGACCGTTTCAGCTATTTATTGCCCTCCTCCTCATGTAATAAATAGAGCCCAGTTCAGGGAGTTTTTCAATTATTTGGGTAATAGATTTCTTGTTGGAGGGGACTTTAATGCAAAGCATCCGAGTTGGGGCTCAAGATTGGCAACACCACGAGGCCGTGAACTTTTCAATATCGTAAAGGAACAACAGCTTACAAGTCTATCTACAGGTGAACCGACTTACTGGCCCACTGACAGGAATAAAATCCCTGATCTTTTGGACTTTTTTATTGTAAAAGGAATATCAAATGAATATTTAACAATTTCCTCCTGCCTGGATCTCTCATCCGACCACTCGCCGGTAATATTGTCGCTTAGCTCACGGGCAAGCCCTCTTGAGAAACCTCCGTCACTCCTAAACAAAAATACAAACTTTCAGAAATTCAGAGACGAGATTAATGAGCGACTAAATCTTAAATATACGTTGAAGTCAAATAGTGATGTGGAGGACGCAATTATTTACTTTAACACAATTATTCAAAATTCTGCTTGGAATGCCACACCCAAACACAATAAAGAAGGAGTTAAGTATAACAACCTACCTCTAGACATAAAAAGAACAATTGCTGAGAAAAGAAGGTTACGGAGACTTTGACAAAATACAAGGAACCCTGTGGACAAAACACGTTTTAACAGAGCGGCCAGAAAACTTAAGCAACTCATAATACAAACCAAAAACAAGTGGTTTGAAGAGTACACAAATTCTCTTTTACCAATCGAATCAAGTGAATATTCCTTGTGGAAAGCAACTAAATACTTAAAAAGACCAATACAACATATTCCACCTATTAGAAACAACGGTGGTTCGTGGGCAAAGAGTTCCAGTGAAAAGGCTAATGCATTTTCAGATCATTTTGCGGATGTTTTTAGGCCTTTTGACTCTGATCAGCAAAATGATGACGAGGAAATATTTGACTACCTGGAATCACCTACGCAGTTATCACTCCCGATTAAGCCGTTCACCCCTTCTGTTGTACACAGCACGATACATAAGGAAATACATCCTAGAAAAGCACCAGGATATGATCTCATAACAGGAAGGGTACTCAAAGAACTTCCCAGAAAAGCGATTATGTTTATAACATTTATTTTCAACGCTGTTTTGCGTCTTGAGTACTCTTCCCCTACCACTGGAAAATAGCCCAAATTGTCGTTGTTCCCAAGCCCGGTAAACCGCTTCATGACGTTTCTTCATATCGTCCCATAAGCTTACTTCCATTGCTTTCAAAGCTATTTGAGAAACTTTTTCTGAAGAGGATGCAACCAGTATTTGAAGACATACACTTGATTCCCGACCATCAATTTGGGTTCCGAAAATGCCACTCCACTACTGAACAAGTTCACAGGGTTGTTAACATTGTCAGAGACTCGCTTGAAAAGAAGAAGTTTTGCTCTGCCGCTTTCATTGACGTCAAACAAGCTTTTGACAAGGTTTGGCATCCGGGACTACTCTACAAACTGAAACGCTCTCTTCCTCATTCTTTTTTCAACATACTAAAATCTTACTTGACCCATCGATTTTTTCAAATTAAACTTTTGGACGTCCATACAAATCTTTTTGAGATTAATTCAGGAGTTCCCCAAGGAAGTGTTCTAGGTCCGATTCTCTATTCGATATTCACTGCAGACATTCCTACAGTACCAGAAACTACCATAGCTACATTTGCTGACGATACTGCTATTCTAGCTACTCATATGAATAATGTGCTTGCTTCACTTAACCTTCAAATTGGACTAAGTTGTCTTGAGCTGTGGCTTAAAAAATGGAGAATTAGAGTAAATGAAGCAAAATCACACCACATAACTTTCACGTTAAGACGAAATATATGCCCACAAGTGACCCTTAATGGCGTTTTATTGGCCCAGGTGGAAAGTGTGAAATACCTCGGTCTTCACCTTGACTCTAAACTCACGTGGCGATCACATGGATGGAATAAAAGACTACAATTAAACTTAAAATTAAATAATCTTAATTGGATTTTGGGTTACAAATCAAAATTGTCTCTTGAAAACAAACTCTTAATTTACAAAGTTATTTTAAAACTAATTTGGACATATGGATTGCAGCTTTGGGGTACTGCCAGTAATTCAAACATCGAAATTATACAGAGGTTCCAATCAAAGGTCTTGAGAAAAGTAACCCAAGCTCCTTGGTTCGTATCACAAACAAGACGCTGCATGATGATTTAAAATTACTCTCTGTAAAAGAGGAAATTCGCCGCTTCAGCAGTAAATATCTGACCAAACTAGAAAATCATCCCAACTACCTTGCTCTAAATTTACTTGACAACAGTGAAACAGTGAATAGACTTAAGCGTTGTTCAGTCCTGGATCTTCCTCTACGATTTGAACAATAACATTTTTGTGTCACCACTGATGGGTGACGCATAGTTCATGTCACGTTTCAGTTACATAATTTTTACTTATTGTTATCCTTTTAACAGATTGTAAAATAAATAAAGTTAAAAAAATATTATTGTAGTCACTTGTTTGTTATTCATTTATTTCTATCTTGAAAATACAGCTGGCTGTTTTGAAAAGAATTGATAGTTTCGATCCATAAATTAAGTGTTTTTTCTCCAGTTAAGTGTGTTTTTCACAAACAATTCTTGTGTTTACGTGTTTTCTTACATTTTTCTTCTGATTTAGTCACTACATTTGTTCCATTATTGTGAAAATTCGTCAAAGAACTATTTTCAAACACCCGATAGTTAAACCTAACCAAACAAAAACAATGGCAAAATTTGTATTTGTTTTTTCAAAAAATCCCTCTGATGAAAAGTGTGATGCACAAAACATTCCTACACCAAGCGGTTCAAGTTTGCGTGATTCAAATGATTTTCTTAGACAGTCAAAAAGAAAAACTACCAGTTCTGCGGTCAACGTCCAACCAAAGAAATGTTCTGGACTGTGATCAGCTACCAAATTCCAACGACCATTGACAGATCATACCCTAAATAACGTCTCCATTGACTCGACTAAAATGGATGAAAATAGAGTGTTGAAAGGCGTTCCGAAAGCAGTAAAACCACCTCCAATTGTTGTGCATGACAAAGTAACCTTCAAGAAATTGTAAAAGACGCAAAAAACATAATTCAGGATGAATTTTCAACTGAAGTCAAGGGCACGACTTTAAAGATTAACGTTTCGACCATTGACGACTTCCATAAACTAACCAAATTCTATGACGAAATTAATTTGAAATGTCATACTTTCCAAGCAAAGGCCGATAAAAAGTTAGAAGTGGTGATTACAAACGTCCCCTTTTCTCTCACTTCCGATGAAATATAAGAAAAACCCGAGGCACAAAACTACCCTGTCCTTGTAGTATCCAGAGATTGTTTAATAAAGACAAAATGCCATATCCCATTTGCACAGTTTCTCTGGAGAACAATGAATCCGGGAAAAATATTTTCCAGCTAAAAAAATTATGTTATTTTGTAATCCATGTTGAGCTCAAGAGGAAATCGCCTAATGTCCCTCAATGCACTCGTTGCCAAAAATACGGTCACACCAAACACTTTTGCAAACTTAATTCAAGGTGTGTGTTAGATCTACAAGTCAACCAACACCTTCACTCTGCCTGCCCCGTAAAGAAGACTGAAAATTGAAACTCCTGTCTGTGTCAACTGTAATAATCACACAGCCAATTTCAAAGGCTGCAAATATATCAAGACCTCAAAATTAAAAACAAAAAAGATACTAGACCTACCCATCGATCAAAAATCAAAATCTCTGAAAATCCATGTATTTTCTGAATCTACGCAACAAGATCAACGATCGACATCGCAATCTCCACCATCTCTCATTAAGTCCTATGCCCAAGCAAATGGACTGGAACGTTGGCGACGTCCTGTAATCCAGCTACTTGGAGGTCACGAATTGTGGATAGTTATGAGCGATGGTGGGTGGGTGTAGTGTTCTCTTGTGTGGATTATCGTCCGCACTATTGAATGTTAATCCGCAAATACCAATATCATAATTAGACCAGTTCTTAATTCAGAGGCCGTGGCTCGGATTCCACGTTAAACTGTAGGTCCCTTAGTTGCCATCGGCTGTTGGGCTATTAATTAACAGTCCTGTCTAAGGAACATGTCAGCCTTAGTCAGTAACAAGACTACAAGATCGTGCTACAATCATCCCACAATCATTTCTCATTCATACTTGACTTAAAATACCTACCTGGGTAGGTCGCCATTTTCAAATGGTAATCTAATCTAATCTATAATAAACTCTCTGCAAGACCTAAGCCCTATTTTCGGACCACACCCAATCCATCAAAGGATGACCATAGTGCAGCATCAAATAATGAGGTGAATGATTTTCCCTACGTTAGAACAGTTAATCTTAGACTTGGTTACGTTGATTTATCAAAAAAATTTCAATGGTTTCTCTTTGAGTATAACAGAAGAACGTAAGTTAGCAATAATTAGAGAATGATCTAAAGACGAATCCAGGCTTCCAGACACGTCAATGTAGCTATGAGCAATGCGCTTTGCAATGAAAAAGTCCAGCAGGTCAGGAATTTTCCGAGGGTCTGTAGGCCATGTAGGTTCACCTGAATGTCGATATATACTGCAAGTTGTTGTCGGTGATTGTACCGAATAGTTGACGACCTCTTGGATTAGCGATTTTCGAACCCCACATTGGGTGTTTTGCATTCTAGTCTCCTCCTGCTATGAATCTAGGTTCTAGTGTATTGAAAAATTCTGTAAAGTTTTGGTTAGTGAGATTATGTCGAAGAAGGCTGTATATTGCAGACAAGATAAGTTGCCCAGATCGATCCTGTATCACGATACTAGTTGCTTGAAGATGGTTGTACAGATTCTTGGGCAGTTCATAATGAGCTATGGAGTTTTTAATAGCACTAACTCTGTGGGCAGTATTGTCTGGGTGGTTTGTGTGGTACAAAGTGAAATTTGGGATTTTAAAATAACTGAGATCAGTGAAATAAGCATTGCGTCAATTTTATTTTGAGAAATAAAGGCTTGCAATTCTTGATTATGGTTAATCAAGCCATTGCCATTCCAGAGAGCAAATCGCAGGAACTGGTTCATTTTTACTTGGACACAACAGTTGTTAATAGGCTTAGAAAGTGTACCTATTTTTTAGTAATGCTGTAACATGAGTTTTTCAAACCTATCAAAGAAAGATTGTTAAGTTAGGTTCAGATCATTGCAGTTTTCACTATTTATAGGTGGATGTGCAATCGTTGATGGCGCCACTTGTACATAGGTACGACTAGATATTTTCATCAGGTCACTTGGGTACTGGTACTTCATCACTACATATTCTGTCAACCTGTTTAGAAGGACCTGCATTACTTAACTTCTCAAAGAAGAAAATATTTTGTGATTTAAGTCCCTGTATACGTTACATCCTTATAGTTGGTAGGATGGTTCCCTGCACAAAGTGCCCACGTGGGTGGTTCTTCGGTTGGCTTGGTACATGATTGTGTAGGATGCTCCTGGCCACATTTCACACATTTTGGTGTATGCCAGCAGTACTATTTAGTAAGACCGTAGCTTTGGGATATTTGCACTTCACGATTTCCGGTTTCTTGTGGGGATTCAAAAGAAATTTTGGTGTTTAAAAGGTACTCTAATTTATAGATGTCTTTTTTTCATCAACGAAAAACAACGACAAGAGCGTTTTAGTTTTGTACTGTTTGACATTGTAACATTACGGACTTGTTCTTCAATGGCGATCTTTATATCTATGACATCGGTTGAATAATGCATGTGCTTCAAAACTACACGATACGCTTTGTTTAGCTTAAGTTTATAAGTGTGGAATTCAGCTTTCATTTAAGTTATTATGTGAATCACTGTGCGGTAGGCGTCAACCATCGCTCGGTTCAGTTTGATCTTGTTTTGGCCTAAACATCTGCAAATATAAGCCTTAATTAACAACACAGATTAAATCACTGACACTATGCTTTTTACATTAGTTACATTTGGAATGAAAATAGGTGGAGGATTAGGTTCACCGGAGGGGGTAGTGGGTTCATCACCATACGTTATCATTGTACTCAGAGGATCGAAACTGTTATGTTGGGTTTCAACGAAAACCCTTGCACATTTTGACGAGGTTTTTTGGAACTTTGATTAACTGTCGAGCTTGAACCTCTTCTGTGGGAACTAAATTAAATAGTTTGCCATGTATTCACATCAGAGGTTCGGATTAGCTGATCTTTGTCGAAGCAAGGCGAGGTTTCCGTATTATGACTATAGTTATGTTTATTAAGAATGTTGTGTTGGGTGATCGTGTCCATTCGTTTGGAAAAGCTTCAGTGTATGACATTTCGAAATAGAATGAAACTAAAACAAAAACAAAGAAAGAGATATAATATTATATATATATATATATATATATATATATATATATATACAAACCTTGCTCTTATTATAGTATCAGATACATTAAATATTTAATACGGTACAATAGCTCTAGTAGTATTATCTATGGAAACCTTTCAAATTTTTATCTTACAAATTGCAAATTACCCCCACCCCCCAGAGCTAAGACATATCCATGTCAAAAAGAGTATTACGTTTCGTCGAGTCATCTGGTTTTATCATCCCTCATCAAGTTGGATTCGGCACAAACACTCCACCACTCATCAAGTTCAACGGATCGTTGAAGTTATTAACAATGGAAAAGAATATTACGTTTCGTCTAGTCATCTGGTATTATCATCTCTTATCAAGTTGGATTCGGCACAAACACTCCACCACTCATCAAGTTCAACGGATCGCAGAAGTTATTAACAATGGAAAAGAATATTACGTTTCGTCGAGTCATCTGGTTTTATCATCCCTCATCAAGTTGGATTCGGCACAAACACTCCACCACTCATCAAGTTCAACGGATCGCAGAAGTTATTAACAATGGAAACTAATATTAAGTTTCGTCGAGTCATCTGGTTTTATCATCCCTCATCAAGTTAGATTCGGCACAAACACTCCACCACTCATCAAGTTCAACGGATCGCAGAAGTTATTAACAATGGAAAAGAACATTACGTTTCGTCGAGTCATCTGGTAATATAATCCCTCATCAAGTTAGATTCGGCACAAACACTCCACCACTCATTAAGTTCAACGGTTCGCAGAAGCTATTAACAATGGAAAAGAATATTACGTTTCGTCCAGTCATCTGGTTTTATCATCCCTCATCAAGTTGGATTCGGCACAAACACTCCACCACTCATCAAGTTCAACGGATCGCAGAAGTTATTAACAATGGAAAAGAATATTACGTTTCGTCGAGTCATCTGGTATTATAATCCCTCATCAAGTTAGATTCGGCACAAACACTCCACCACTCATTAAGTTCAACGGTTCGCAGAAGCTATTAACAATGGAAAAGAATATTACGTTTCGTCCAGTCATCTGGTTTTATCATCCCTCATCAAGTTGGTCCCTCATCAAGTTAGATTCGGCACAAACACTCCACCACTCATTAAGTTCAACGGTTCGCAGAAGCTATTAACAATGGAAAAGAATATTACGTTTCGTCCAGTCATCTGGTTTTATCATCCCTCATCAAGTTGGATTCGGCACAAACACTCCACCACTCATTAAGTTCAACGGTTCGCAGAAGCTATTAACAATGGAAAAGAATATTACGTTTCGTCCAGTCATCTGGTTTTATCATCCCTCATCAAGTTGGATTCGGCACGAACACTCCACCACTCATCAAGTTCAACGGATCGCAGAAGTTATTAACAATGGAAAAGAATATTACGTTTCGTCGAGTCATCTGGTTTTATCATCCCTCATCAAGTTAGATTCGGCACAAACACTCCACCACTCATCAAGTTCAACGGATCGCAGAAGTTACTAACAATGTATTTTAAAGAAAGAAAGAATTGAAAAAAATAATTATATCCTTTCCCATTAAGGGAGAAGTATGTGTCAGTCCACTGATACTGGTTGTTTAAGTGATTCACCATTATATACGACTTATCATATAAAAAGTAAGACATAAGTAAAGTAGGACAGTAAGTGACATAAAAAGTAAGAATCTCTTGGTTATCAGTAGCGAGCGAATATCGTGGCTCGTGGAGCGGGTGAGCGGGGGGATTGGGGTGGAGTGACAGGGGGAGACTGGGAGACTTGCGCGTGCAAGATGTACAGATCGATGAGGTAAACTCTCTACTCGGCCAATATTGTATTATGCCAAGTAAATGGATAATACTATAGTTTCTGCCACCTTTAAAATACCTTAGCAGCTTCATTAATTAAAGCGTTTTTATAAATTGAAAATACCAATTCCTTTTTTAATGTTTTAATTACCGGTATTTATTAAATACTCCCCCTATGCGACAGAACAAGGAGAGTGTATGGTTTTCATTGGAATTTTCGAATCTGAGTTTTTGGTGGGTTTATCCAT
Organism: Nephotettix cincticeps; assembly: GCA_023375725.1. Lineage (NCBI taxonomy): Eukaryota > Metazoa > Arthropoda > Insecta > Hemiptera > Cicadellidae > Nephotettix > Nephotettix cincticeps. The sequence continues at coordinate 96,228,264 of CM041791.1, read as the reverse complement.
TTTAGTGCCCCTGAATAAAAACTGTTGGTTTTAGAGTAATGTCTGTATGTGTGTGGATATATATATATATATATATATATATATATATATATATATATATATATATATACATATATATATATATGTGTGTGTGTGTGTGTGTGTGTGTGTGTGTGTGTGTGTGTGTGTGTGTGTGTGTCTGTGTACACGATAACTCTCGTAAAATGGTCCTATCGAGACCAAATTTGGTAGAGATGTGTATGCTACATTAGTTCGTAAACCAGACATATCGGTCAATCGGAACGGGTAGTTTGGGGGAGTTTGTACTCAAAAATTGAGTTTTTGCGTTTTTCATATGTAATAACATTTTTTAAATTTTATCTTTCACCAATCAGCTTAAAAACCACACGTTTAGTTCCTCAAAGGTTTTCTCTATCTCCAACGGTTACTGAGATATTAAAAAATCTAAACACAGTACGTTGTATTTGGGGCTCCAATGTTAATCTTATAGAGGATAAAGAGAAATTAATATTTCTCTTATCAATCTATTTTTTTGGATGAAAATTGATATTTAGCTTCATGTGGTTGAGATCCATCCATTTATGCTTAAAATCATAGTTTATGTGTTTATCATGGTAGCTAACCTGCGTACTCCTTTCCCATGTTAATCATATAGAGTATAGGCAAACTCCTTTATTTATGGACAGATATTAATATAAAGCTTGGTATAAATGATCAAAATAAAATTAATGGTATGCTGGAAATCTCTACTTTCAGTGTTTCTCACAGCGGCAAACCTGCATACTCTTTCCCATGTTAATCTTAAGGAGATTAAGCATATTACTCTCATATTTTTCGACAGATATTGATCAAACTTGTCATAAATCATTATTATTATATTATTAATTTGGAAAGTCTGTGAGTACGCAGGTCTGCTGCGATGGGGGTATTTTTATTTTCGGGGGTAAACTCCCCTTAAACATGTTTAATGGAAATTCATCAAACCACCTCTAATTTTGATACTGTAAAAGTTCTATGACTTATAGTCCTTTATGAAACAAACAAAATGACACCACCTGGATTTCTCAAGACTTCGGAGTTTAACATTTAGCCCTATAACTTTTAAACCCCGAAGTCAAGAGGTGAAGATTTGAATTTTCAGTTTTTGTTACAGTAGCAGCCAATTTTACTATTAAAAAAATTCACTTTTGGGGGATCCCCATGGCGAATATAGCAAGTTTGGGAGAAAGTTGGTGTCAGTTAACTGAAACAATTGATTTTCTTTAATTTGACATGAAGTAAGTTTACATTGATGTTTTGTAATGAGGATGAGATATCAGTATAAATATTCATCCTGGTTGCATTTCCTGTAATCCAACTACTAGGAGGTCACTGATTGTGGATGGTTATGAACGTTGGTCGGTGAATGTTTATATTCCCCGCTGTGGATTAAAGTCCCAACTATTGAATACTAAGTTCATCCACAAATACCATCATCACAAGTGGCCAGTTCGTAGTTCAGAGGCAAAGGTTATTCGGATACCACATTAAACTACTATTTTTTTGTATATTGTGTATTTATACTCCAGAGGCATTTTTTACGTTTTGATGAGGAATGGTCCAAACCCCGATCTTGTTTTACTACCTAACCTACTACTACCTATATATAGCCCTCTGCTCCGCCCGTTATTTACCTATATATATATATATATATATATATATATATATATATATATATAGATTGATTAATTTATTTGGGTATAATCATTTCAGAAGTAAAATATAAAAAATAAAGACATTTTTTAATTTTAGTAATATTTTTTATAATGTTATGAGTGTTTAAATACCGAATGTTAAGCATCTTGGGCTTCGAAACAAGAGGGCAGGACAACCATCTGAGGTTGGGATGACTAAGAAATGACTGAGAAAGAATTATCTGTGGTTTAGACTGTTGGAAATATATAATTTTCAAATATTCTGCACAATAAAGGCGCGAATTGAGCAACTACCGCGGCGCGCGCGGCGTCGACTGTGTCGATAGTTGACATCGATAGGTTGCATCGAATGGCACAGCAGCTCTGCAACAGCGACTCAGCACTCAGCAGTCAGCAGTCAGCACGGCGCACACCCGCATACCACCGCTGGCTCCGACACAGGACGGTAAGTCTATCACGTTCACTATTTAGTCTTACTACTGTATTTCACTATTTTATGTCGTGGCATGCGTTTGTTGTAAATATTAAATTCTCCATTAAGCGTATCTAAAAGTAGAATATCTTTATTTGTAAGACATGTTTTAAAGGAAAAGACTTTTGTAACAATAACCTATTTCAAAAATAACTGTTGGCTTTTTAAATTGAGTTATATAAATATTAAGTCTGGTAATTAAAAAAACTTGGTGAGTGAGTTAAAATGTTTTATATTATTTAGCATATTTACTATAACATAATAATAATAATATGGAATTATAATAAAGTAAAGATAACAAAATAAAATAATAATAATAAACAACGACAATACCAATAACTTAATTAATAGACTATTTAATAAAACCATCATTCTAACTTATAGTCTATTTTTAGAACAATAATTTAGAAATTAGAAAGAAAAAATAAATTTATAACATTTATAGAATGAGACAGATGCGACGCGCATTACCGTACAGCTGACTCCAACGCTTACTTATTTTGAAATACAATTTGACGATTTAAAAAAAATTAGAAAAATATACTAATATTAGTATCTGACCTCCTTACTGGTGGACCCTGCTTGTGACCTCTACCACTGTTGTAGGCTACCATATTCTAACTTCTTTTAAATACCACTACTACACACGAGGGCACAAATGCAATGAATAATAAGTTCTACGTCTTATGTTGTTCATGTTGTCTTATGTTAATAATGAGGCAATAGCAATGAGTATTTTCGAAATGGTTTGCATAATCTAGGTAAAGTTTTCTATCAATGGTACACAAATTGTTCTCTTACATATCTCAAAAGAAATTGGATGTACAAAACAATTGATAATTGTGTATAAATAAATATAAATGATTGTTTTATACATATTTTATATCATGACTAGCAGTAAGCCCGCCCTTTGTACGGGTTGTAGGATTCAGTTTGATGAAGAAAGATCATCATACCAAAATGTAAACCTGAAATCCTAAACAAATCAATAAAAAGAAATATAAATGAATACCTAGCTTTATTATTTAGCAATACTTTACAATTAAATAGATTAGAACATTTATATCATTATTATTATTAGTTATACGTTAAAATAACTTTTTAATATAGTATGATTTCGAAATGGGTTTAAATCAATAAACAATATAAACTACGGTAACTAATATTGATTCAACAGCTATTTGTTTTTATTTCTATTAAATCTTTAAACTACAAAGACAGCTGATTATTGTCAGTAGGTCATTCATTTAAAACCGAAGCAAAGTGGGGTTTTAAATGCTCGTTATTTACTTTTCAAGGGTCGGCGGACATTTTTAAGCCTTTAAAAACCTTCTCTGGAATGTAGAAAATGTATGAAATAAGTTTCATTGTTATCGGTTCTCCCGTTTTTTCGGAGAAGACGGCGTAAAATGCCTCCTGGAGCGTCACAGACAAACAGACAAAAATTGAGATAAGAACGGTTTCGGCTTCTCTAACGGACGTAAAGTAAAAATAACTAAAAGATTAATAATTCTGGGCAATGTACAGACAAAACTCAAATTTTATTGATATATATTACTGCCGTAACATAGCCGTTTATGGCTATATAAATGGTATTTAGTATGGTATAACAAAATATGGTTTTAAATTTAAATAGAAATACTCTTTGCTGAATATTCAAAAACGGGAATTTGGGATAGTTGTAGCTTAAGAAATAAATGGATACAACACGAGGTAAGCTATCATTAATCGGTTAAGTGTTACGTCCGGTATGGGGCCTTTTAACTGAAGCCTACGCCTACGCATAGGCATTGTTGTAACATGATAATACTATGGTCATATACATGTCCGCTCTTGCACCTGAACAACCCTGTAGGCATCGGTGTAACATGATAATATTATGGTCATATACATGTCCGCCCTTGCACCTGCACAACCCTACATCATATGCATCGGTGTAACAGGTAACATAACATGATAGTTCTGCAGTCATATACATGTCCGCCCTTGCACCTGTAAAACCTCTACATCATAGGCGTCGGTGTAACAGATAACATAACATGATAATACTGCCAGTCATATACGTGTCCGCCCTTGCACCTGTAAAACCTCTACATCATAGGCATCGGTGTAACAGATAACAGAACATGATAATACTGCCAGTCAATATACATGTCCGTCCTTGCACCTGTAAAACCTCTACATCATAGGCATCGGTGTAACAGATAACATAACATGATAATACTGCCAGTCAATATACATGGCCGTCCTTGCACCTGTAAAACCTCTACATTATTAAAAATAAAATATTAAAATATTAAAAATATTAAATATTAAATATTAATGGCCGTCCTTGCACCTGTAAAACCTCTACATCATAGGCATCGGTGTAACAGATAACATAACATGATAATACTGCCAGTCAATATACATGGCCGTCCTTGCACCTGTAAAACCTCTACATCATAGGCATCGGTGTAACAGATAACATAACATGATAATACTGCCAGTCAATATACATGTCCGCCCTTGCACCTGCACAACCCTACATCATAGGCATCGGTGTAACAGGTAACATAACATGATAGTTCTGCAGTCATATACATCTCCGCCCTTGCACCTGTAAAACCTCTACATCATAGGCATCGGTGTAACAGATAACATAACATGATAATACTGCCAGTCATATACGTGTCCGCCCTTGCACCTGCACAACCCTAATCATGGGCATCGGTGTAACATGATAATACTACGGTCATATACATGTCCGTACTTGCACCTGTCAAACCCTATATCATGGCCATCGGTGTAACAGATAACATAGCATGATAATACTCAGTCATATATGTGTCCACCTTTGCACCTGTAATACCCTACATCATAGACATTGATGTAACAGGTAAAATAACATGATAATACTGCAGTCAAATACATATCCGTCCTTGTACCTGCACAACCCTACATTATTGACATTGGTGTTACAGGTAACATAACATGATAATACTGCAGTAATATACATGTCCGTCCTTGCACCTGCCCAACCGCACATCACAGGCATAGGGGACAATATAAATGTCCACCTTTGCCCCTACAAATGCCTATATCATTGGCATCAGTGAAACAGGTGTCATAAAATTATAATACTGCAGTCAAATACATGACCTTCCTTGCACCTAGACAACCCTACATTATAGCCATTGGCAAAACAGACAATTTCTAATGATAATACGACAGGCTACATCATCTACATAATCTACATCATCATCAAGCCATGCTGTTTCTCCTGGGTATGAAGTGATTTATTGGAAAGAAAAACCAACAGCTGTAAAATTAAAATTAATAGTTTGTTTAAATTGATCATTGATTTTAAATTCACGTCGGAAACATACTATATTAAAATGTTATCTAGATGTATAACGAATTATAATAATTATAAATATTTTCCGATCTAATTAAATTAATTTGTCATGTTAATAAGTATCTTTATTCCTAAACATAGAATCCTACAAACCGTAGAACTAGAAGTATGGACGTACTTCTAGTTCTAAATGAATAAAACTAAGCCTAATAACTAATCTTTATGATTTAATGCTTGCTTCTGGATATTATGATTAATATAATTATGTAGAGTAGCGTAGTTTAATTATATTTGTACAATTTTAATTAATACTTTTATGTGTCGATTTAGATGAAGATCAGTATTAAATTCGTCGCTAAAAAATAAATTTCATGTCTGTTATTTGTCTAGAGAATATAAGCAATGGCCACTTTGGAAGAAGTTTGGAACTTATGGTGTCAGGTTAGATGATTGAAAACATGTGAACATGTATATTTTCTGCCTAAAGTCCTCTAAAGACGGGAAAGAATAGTTGGCAGTTATTGTAAACTAGACCTGGACGGTTTGGTCGTAATTTGTAGAAATCTTAGAATTTGCTTATACATTATACAATTTAAATGATTTTTCAAGGTATGATTATGAGTTCTAAGTTTGTATTGTTGATTTTGGAAACTAAAAATACCATTTCAGGATCTCTCTTTAGAAACCTGAACTCTCTAGATCTCTCTAGCACAACCATTTGATGCATTGTTTCCGGGTCAACAGTAAATCCTCAGTTACTTACAGAGGTACCATTTTGTTTATGCTATTTTTTTGTATGCTAAAACAAGTAAAAACGTAAAATTCTAAAATTTAGCATACCCCTTAATAATAGTGATACGCGATAGTGATACGATTTACGTGAATACATTTAAACATTGTTCAACATACAATTTCAAAATGGCAACCATTACAACATTTTCACGAACTATTTTTTATACAATCCAAACAAAAATGAAAAATTACCTTATTTTTTAAGTTCGAATACAAAATAAATAAGACATGACTTTTGTGGTGCAAGATTGTAGCAGAATGAACGTCCAATGAAGGTGATTTTTTTATTGTTGTGGAGGTTATAGGCTGGAAGATCATATACATTATGGTTATTCTCAGAATTATTAAAATGAATGTCAGATTTTAAAATTTTACGCTATCATTTTTGAGAAAATTTTTATTTTTTTTATAGTAGCTTGTTGTTTAAATGAGGACTTTTGGATATTTAGATTTTATACTGACACAGAAACTATAGGTACCGCAAATCGTTGTTAAGGAGTTTTGAAACACATAGTTTATTTTTTATGATTTTCATAGCATATTAATACAATGTTTATAATGTAGATTCTAGAGGGTTTTAATTAGTATGTTTTTTATAGTTTACGTACCGGTAATCTTCAAAACTTGTGACAGCCTATTAGCTGACTAGCTCATTTTAGAGTAGAAAGAAACAGAGTGAATGAATTCAATTGCTGAAATTGCGAGAAACTTCTATTTTCATGTGTATGTTTTCAAGCTGTAAGTTTAATAATATTTATTAGTTTATAAATTTAGATTAGATTAGATAATTGAAATGGCGACCTTACCACAGAATCAGAATTATTTTAATGTAATTTTCTTTTGAGATTGGAAAAAGTCAATAAATATTAAAGTAATAGGTGGCATTCAACACTTAGAGACTAAAAGACATTATATAAATAAATAAATAAATAAATATATATATTTATATAATGTCTTTTAGTCTATATATATATATATAATTAAAAGAACTTGAGCTCCCTTTAAACATTTTATTTTCTTGAGACACGTGTTTCGAATCTTAGTTCATTTTCACAGTGTACTTTCGTGTATCATGAAAATAAAATGTTTAAAGGGAGCTCAAGTTCTTTTAATTTTATAATAACTATATTAGCTGCCCCTACTTGTGAACTACATAATTAAATATATATATATATTGTATATATATACCGTATATATATACATATATATATATATATATATATATATATATATTAACATTGAACATTAAACATGAAACATAGGCATATTTACAACAGACGATCATGAGTTCAAAAATCCGTTTACAGAGTAAAATTCCTGAGCAATAAGCCAATTAGAGACCTTTTTCCTTAATTACTCATATCTAAAACTCTCCATGCAGTAGGTAGTAATTTATCATAACACTTTATTTGAAAATATTTATGGCTTTTAGCATATTTTTAATATTTTTTCGAAAACTAAATTTTCGGCATATCTTGTATTATGATTGTGTACATATGTAAAGTTACTAAAATTTGATACATTTTCCTTGATACAAAATATATTTTGAAAAATGAAAATACAAGGAACAGTCATGATGTTATTTATACTAAGATATGTTTTACAACCCTCCCTTTAACCTAAACAAAATATGGTTCTTAAAAAAATAAGGCTTTCTTTTGCCATAATAAACTCCTGTACCTACACTGTTTCCCCATAGCATGTTAGTATACAATAAATGCGAATGAAAAAAAACTGAAATATGCTATTTTCATAGCATTAATGCTTACACAGCCCTTTAATTTCCTTAGTAAAAACAGACTCTTAACAGTTTTGATATCAAATTATTCGTATGCTCATCCCAAACAAGTTTGTAGTCTAAAGTGATACCTAAGAGCTTAACTGCTCTTGAGCATTCTATTTCAATATTTCCCAAAGAAAATATTGTTTGTTCTGTCTTTGTTTCATTGACTTTTAATAAATTACATTCAAACCATAAACTGGCTGTATCAACGACTTTACCAGTGTTTCGTAAGACCTCAGCTAAACCATTGTCCTTAACGATCAAGGATATATCGTCTGTATATAGTACTGTACTACAGATTAAATTGATTGGCAAATCATTAACGTAGAGTACGAATAAAAGAGGGTCAAGGAAAGAACCCTGTGAGACCCCAGCAAGTACCTCTTTCAAAGAAGAACATTTATCTCCAACACAAACCATATGCAATCTTCTACATCTGAAGGTGAACGTTAAATAAAAAATTACATTGTTTTTGAAAAGTTTAAAATTAGGCCTCTATGTAGTTGAGGTTTTAATTGATACTCTCAATTTTCCATTATGGCTGGCAACCTAGGTTTTAGCGAATTTCCCATAGGGAAGAAGCTATTACCGTAGGTCTCATGGCAAGAGTTAAGCCCGGGACCATGTTATTTTTTATTCTTTAGGTGCCCAGCGACCAAAAACTATAGTCGTTAAAATTTATATACGAGATAATATATATAAGTATATTATATATATATATATTTGATTATGTATTTCACACACAAGGCCAGCTAATATAGTAATAATTAAATTAAATAAACTTGTACTCCCTTTAAACATTTTATTTTTTACATAACACACGACACGTGTTTCGAATCTAAGATCATTTTCACAGTGTATTCCTTTTATGTTATGTAAAAAATAAACGGTACCAGTGAACTGACACATACTTTCTCCCTTAAGTAAATTAAAAATAAACGGTACCAGTGGACTGACACACACTTTCTCCCTTAAGTAAATTTAAAAAAGACAATCTGTAATAAAACTCTCATGTTCTACAAAGTTATTCTAAATATCATTTAATAATTAATTGTTCAAATTGTATGGGGAACCCCCTCCCCTCCCGGTAATACCAAGCTTTTTTGAGCTGGTTTTGTTCGGTGATTTGACCTTACACTTCATACCAAGTTTCATGGAAAACAGTTGGAAAGTAAGGAAGAAATTGATTTTTTTATATTCTCCATAAGAATAACATTGGGCGCTTTCAGACAACGTACTGCGTTTATCGTGGAAAGTAAATTTAAATTTTCTCTGGAACTGTTAGTCGTAGACAAATAATTCAAAATACTAATTTGTTTAGTTTTTTAAGCTGGTTTCAATGGTATCAGTCAAGTTATACTTTACTTTTATTGTTTTCGCTGAAAATTTAAAAATTTGATTTATTTGACATTTAAAAGCCCATAACTTTTGAACCGTCATTTTTACAGACATGCGGGTGGTGTCAAATTATTTAGTACTCTGTGCACTATAAACTGTCAAATTTTAATCAAAATCGTTAGAGCCGTTTTTGAGAAAATTGGATTTTTCACGTTTTTAAGGGTTTTTAGGGGTGAACTACCCTTAAAAATCAAAAATTCAAAAAAATGAAAAAAACGCCTGGAGATACGGTGACTATATATATACATGCCAAATTTCATCTAAATCGGACCAACGGGGTAGGCTGTGGCACTGTACACATCCAGACACACACACGGACACACGGACACACGGACGGACAGACATCACGTCAAAACCCACTTTTTTGGATTCAGGGGACCCCAAAACGGATATATCCACCCTCAACTCAAATTCGAAAATTTTGACGAAAACAATACTTTCTCCATATACTATGTATAAGGGGAGAAAGTAATAAAATGTTTAAAGGGAGTACAAGTTTATTTAATTTAATTATTATATATTATATATACAGGGTGTTTCCCGGCAACCCTGACAAACTCCAGAAATATGTTCCTTGGGTTAAAACAAGGAAAAAATGTTATGTTAACATAGGTCCTAAACCCATTCGTTTCATTGTTATGGTTAAAAATGTGATTTTTTAGATTTTTTTGTATCTAATGTACATTTTTACCTCTGGAATAAAAAATTGATCAAATACTTTTACAAAATGTCAATAGATGGATAGAATATTAAATTTAAATTAGATTTCATAGCTTTTTATACAAAAAATTGAGTATGGTTGAGAAAAATCTGTTTAAAACAAAGTTTTTCCTAAAAAACAAGGCTCAAATATATTTGTTATAACTTTTGACATCCTTTACTAATACAACCAATCAAGCAATTACGTTGCAACTTTACCAAAAGCTGCAGAATTTAATGGAAAACAATAAAATATCAACTTTCGTATACCTTTTCTAGTGATTTTTTTATGTAAAATTAAAAAGATATAAGATAACACAATTTTTATGGAAAATTTAAGGTCGAAATAGATTACATTTTATTTGATATAAAAAATTATTTTTTAACAACTAAGAAAACATTACCTGAAGAGAAATAACAGATATAATCATTTTCAGATTTTTTGTTTTAAACCTTTTTACTTCCGTTTTTATTTTTAAAAATAATTTACTAGCTTTTAATAAGATACTAAGATTGGAAACACTGGAGAATGCACCAAACTACCGGAAGCCAGCTGATGAAACTCATTATTGTTTTCTAATTATTTTTTTTAATGAAAAAGTGTTGATAAAACTACCATAATCTACCACTTTTACTAACAGTGAGTATGCTGATATGCACTTTATGGATTTTGCAATGGGAGTTCAAGAGTGGCTGTAATAGAGTACAGCAGAAGATTTCCTAATAGGTGTGTCCCTAATAGTCACTTTCAGGTATTTCACGCTTAATGTCTTCTACAAAAGTATGGAAAATATTAAAGAAAGAAAATTACTACCCTTATCATGTATATAAAGTTCAGGTGCTTCATCCCGGCGATAATGTTGAGATCAAAGTTTTGTAGTTGGGTGGCAAGAAATCATCAGCTTACTGAGTTAATAATGTTTACAGACGAAGTTCAGTTTACTAGAAATGGTGTAAATAATTGCAAAAACATTCATATTTGGGCCAAAGAGACACATGTTCAACAAAGATTAACAGTAAATGTTTGGTGCGGTCTACTCGATGACCGGCTAATTGGACATTTCAATTTAGATGGGGCACACAATGGATCATCCTTTTTACAGTTTCTACAGTATACTTCTTCAGAGCTTCTTGAAGATATCCCCCTTCAAATTAGGCAAAATATGTTTTATCAACATAATGGAGCACACCTACATAGAACACGTGATGTGGTACAGTGTTTACATGACCACTTCGGCCAAAACATTACTGCTTACCATGTACCAGTGCATAGTGACCACCGACGTCACCAGACCTGAACCCTATGAATTTCTTCCTGTGGGGTCACATGAAGACAGCTGTATAAGACAAAACCACGAACAAGAGAGGAACTATTACCCTTAGGAAGGATCATGAATGTCGCACAGATAATAAAATATCAAATAAAATGTAATCTCTTTCGACCTTAAATTTTACATAAATATTGTGTTATCTTACACTTTAGCAAATTTCCCATCGGGAAATTAAAAAATATTAACCAGTACATTGTATTTAAGGACTCCAATGCTAATCTTATGGATGATAAGAAAAAAATTAATATTTCCCTTACTAGTCAACAATTTTGGATGGAACTTTGTATTTAGCTTCATGTGGTTGATACATACATTTATGCTTAAAATCATAGTTTATGTGTTTATCATGGCAGGTAACCTCCTTTTTCCATGTTAATCATATAGAGATTAGGTAGACGCCTTTGTTTGTGGACAGATGTTGATGAAACTTGATATAAATGGTCAAAATATAAATTGTATACTCTAGAATCTCCTACTTTCAACGTTTCTCATAGCGGCAAACCTGCATACTCTTTCTTATGGAGAATAGACAAATAACTCTCATATTTATTGACAGATAATGATAAAACTTGTCATATATTATTATGTTATTGATTTGGAAACTCGCTGAGTACGCAGGTCTGCTGTGGACAGGGTTATTAATTTGTTTCCTAAGCTTGCAAACTTAAATATGAATTTGAAACTAATTTAATGCGTTTATTACCACTAATTGAAAAAAATACGCATAGTGAACAATCCAAATTGTGTTTGTTTGTTGGTTCTGGTTTTGTTACTGCTGTTTGTTGTACTCGTACGCTGCTCAGAGGTCAGCTGTTGGTCGAATCGATCGGTTGTCACCTCCATAATAGAGACTTGATGGTCAAATCCTCTGTGTATTTCAAACATATGTACACCCTTATATGTACACTCTTAACGTTTAGTGGTTCTGAATATCTTGACTGATAATGCGTTACTAGTGTTACCCATCTCACGTTGCAGCTATGTACGAAACCGAATAATTAGGTTAAGATTCACTGGCAAATATAAAATTTAATATAATTATTATTACCTTTCTGAATTTGTGCCCTATACAGGTGTTTCGAGCCACAATATTTGTAAGAAATTAGTGTATTCATGTGGACTTGACACTTTAAAACATATATGAAAAATTGAGAGACTACATCTTACACCAGGGTACCGTTGATAATTTTACAGCCTGATAAAGCGTGCCTGATCAGGCTTGCACGCACACGCACAATAAAAAATTCGATATAATACACAATTTCAACTATTTATATATTTTAGATAGCAAAAGGAAAATATAAAAATATACAACAGCTAATCATCACAATAAACATAATATATATATATATATATATATATATATATATATATAGATATATATATATATATATATATATATATATATATATATATATATATATATATATATATATATATATATGGTGTATATATATTGTAATTATTTTTAATTTGGCCAAAATATAAGCATTTGATTTTTAATCATAAAATACAATCCAAAATCTGTACTGAGGAAAATTCTATTTATAGAGTAGTACAGTACTATTTTAAGCTTGCTTCTTTGGCTTGCTCAATGGTTCAAATAGTTATATTTTATAAAAACACGACATGTTTCGGTTTATAATCCCATCTTCAGTGTAAACAAGTAACTTTAAAATCTTTTTTATTACGTTTTATTTCTGGATCAATGTTACAGAAGCATATTCACAAATTCACAGAATACTCACAGAAGCAGTAACAGAGAAATAATAATTATAATTTTGGCGAGTTCGCTCTGTTCAGAGACACCCTGAGATTAATAATTTAAACAAGTTAACAGAATAATTAAAATAATAAAATGAGAAAAGAACCAGAATGATACAGAAAAAAATAATGGTTCTGTGATATAACACAATCAAGGAAGATCTTCCAGGTACGTGACAACCTGAGGAAGCAAGGGTTTTAACTGCCGGTACAAGATTGGATCTCCGATGGCAAAGGTTAATAAAGGTTAATTAATAATCTAAATATATAAAACAAAGTCATGTTAGTTACGCTCATTAT
>CM041791.1:96173617-96214594 GCA_023375725.1 Nephotettix cincticeps | reverse complement strand
AGTTTTAACACTCATTATAGTTTTAACACTCATTATAACTCGAGAACGGCTCGACCAATTTTAATGATCTTTGATTTTTCGGATTCGTCTCTGCTCCGGTCATACTTTAGTCATATTTTCCATACAGTTTCCATCAATTCAATTAGTTTGCATTTACATTTCTAATGTTTTTTAATGTTGCGTTTTACATTTCTAATGTTAAACTTATTTGGAAATAAGTTTGTTTACAAATTATCTACAATCAAAACATTTGATTTCTAAAGCTACAATTTGTTGTTTTACTTTCCATTAGCAATATGCTTTACCATCCAATGCCATCTGAATCATTCATTAATGTAAAACTATGAAGTAAATGTGAACTGTACAAAATGAACATATTTATCCACCACGTTAATAGTTTACGGTTTTTGGGGATTATGTATTTGTATTTTTTATTTTCCGTCTGATTAAAAGTCACGTGTTTATAATTATGTCGGAAAAATAAAAAAAATAATTACGGTGTTTATACATATTAAGTTTGTTATAATAATCAGCTGTTGTCTATCTTTCCTATAAAAGCCGTATTACAGTTAGGTTTTGTTTGGTTTTAGGCAGGATTAGAAAAATGGTGAATCAATCCACTCAGATTTATTTATTTTGTGGTATTGTTATTAATATGTCTTATCGTTTCAGTATTGTTATTAACTATGCCGCGACCCAGAATATCTAAATTTTCACAACGAAGTCGTAATGCTATTCGACTTCAGAACATGGCCTATCTGAAAGTTAACACGTATTTACTGTTAGGCGTTACGAAGTTCGCCGGGTCAGCTAGTTATTAATAAACGGGGAAATAAACGGAATAAAACAGAAAAAATAATTGTTGTGTGATATAACTCAATCAAGGAAGATCTTCCAGGTTGGTGACATCCTGAGGAAGCCTGGGTTAAATCCGCCGGTACAAGGTTGGCTCTCCGATAACCGCTCCGGTAACCGTTCCAGGAACAAGATGAAGTTTGGATATGAATTTTGATGTAATATTCTTCATGAATCTTTCTATGTTGTCCAATCTAAATTCTTTGTGTAACTGTGTGTTTCGAATGTACCATGTGCAATTTGTTTTAGTCCTCAAAATCTTATTTTGGAAAATTTGAATTTTGTTTTATTTTTTGATATACCCATTCCCCAAACTGGACAGGCATACGTTACCAGAGGTCTCAGAATTGTTTTATATATAAGCAGAGTACATTTTGATTTCAATGGTGATTCTCTGTTTACTATGGGGAATAAAATATAAAGGCGAGCATAAGCTTGGCTCAACTTATGTTAAAATGTAAATTCCAATTTAGTTTTGGGTCCAATAAAACACCCAAATATTTCACGTCTTGATCATTTGGATTCCACGGAATAGCAGTATTTTCAATATTTTATTCTTGGGGGTGTATTAAATTTTCTAAGAGAGAAAATCTTAGTTTTACATTTCGCTGGATTCAGATAAAACCTCCATCTTTTAAACCAGTTGTTTAACGTTGAAACAAGTGTCTTCAATGAGTTTACTGCATGTTTAAGATCGTAGTGTTGGGTGATTATAGCAGTATCGTCAGCATAAAGAGCAATTTTAGCTTGAGGAAGTTCTGTAATGTCTGCCACGAAAATATTAAAAAGGACAGGACCTAGGATTGAACCCTGGAGAACTCCTGCTCTTATCGGGCGGATGCTGGAAATTGAAGAGTTAAGTTTAACAGCAAAGGTCCTGTCAGTTATAAAGGACTTTATTATATTTATGAGGTGTAAGGGTAAGCCAAAATTGTATAGTTTATACAAAAGTCCAGATATATCAAACTCTGTCAAAAGCCTGAGCGACGTTGAGGAATGCAGCTGAAGAGTGGAGTTTGTTTTCAAAGCCTTGGTTTACAATTTCATTAATTCTTAAAATTTGATGAGCTGTAGAGTGTTTGGGTCTAAATAGAAATTGTGAGGGAGGAATAAGATTGGCAGACTCTATATATTTTAATATTCTCTTTTGTATAATTTTTATTTTTATTTATTTTTTTTCAAACAACTTAAAGTGATGAAAGAAGGCTTATAGGTCGATAACTACTGGGAGAGTTTTTAGGTTTATTGGGCTTATGTAGAAAAATAATTTTGGCGTGTATCTATTCTTTTGGGAAATTACACAAATAAATGCAAGCATTGAATGCAAGAACTGCGAGAGATTGCGGGTCAAATTTTTCAACACTATATTAGGTATAAAATAGTGTCCAGGGTATTTTCTGTTTTTTAAATTCTGCAAATTTTTAATGAGCCTAATTAATCATAAAATAAAATATATTGAAAATATAAAAAAATATATCGAAGGAGATGTATATTTCACTGGAAGTTCAGCACTACTTGAGGTTTCCCGTAAAAATTCCTCTACTTTTTTATTTGTGTTTTGATCATGGAGTGGATGTGGAGTATCTTTAAGATGATTTGCAAATGCATTAATTTTGTCTACATCGCTTTCGAAAACCACATAATTGTGTTTCAAGGTATGAATTATTCTCGACGTGCGCATTAGTCGTTTAGTAGCTTGCCACATGTTCGAATCCCCAGGATCAGATAAGTAAAGTTGGTATGAGTTGATTCTGTAGGCGTCGAGTTCATGTTTTACTTTGCGAGTCAACTCATTTAACTATCTCTTTGAACAAGGAAGTCTGTACCTTTGCCATTGGGGTCTAATTATATTTTTCTGTTTTATAATTTGAAGGATTCTAAATGGAGGATGGTGGAAATTATTAGACCTCGGTAGAAACTCCTTTATAAATCGCACTCTTTGTTGAGTTCTGTAAACAGACTGTTAAGTTTTTAATTGCATTCTCAACTCCATGCATAGAGTAGAATTTATTGGAGACGCTGAGACAATGGTCCAGTTCAGAAATATCCCAATCAACTCTTCTGTTGATAAGCCTAGGTAGAACAGGAAAAAGGTTAGGCTGCGTTAAGAACTAACAATAACGGGAAGATGGTCACAATCTAATTCACACAAAACTTGCTGCATTATAGGGATTGTGAAATTTTTATGAAGGATTATGTCTAAAATGTCTGGTTGGAAATCATTTTGCCAAGGATAATGAATCCGCTCCGAAGGAGCAGAGATATTTATATTCGATTCATTAACTGTAGAATGCAGCCTAACGCCGTTTGTATTGTTCGCGTTGTGGATACTTAGGGATGTAGAATCACCAGTAACGGTGTTTACAGTTTAAATCGCCCAAAATGAGAGTAGAAGTTTCAGTCTGGAATAAGTTTTCAAGATCTGCTTGAAGAATACGTTGATTCAGTGATTTATAGAAATAACACATAAAAACTGATCATTTTGTAATTTTAATTTTTACCAACAGCTTCAAGGGAAGAAAGAGCAGGCAAGAATATACTATGATGATTTATGTTTTTTACTTTCTCCCCTTATACATAGTATATGGAGAAAGTATTGTTTTCGTCAAAATTTTCGAATTTGAGTTGAGGGTGGATATATCCGTTTTGGGGTCCCCTGAATCCAAAAAAGTGGGTTTTGACGTGATGTCTGTCCGTCCGTGTGTCCGTGTGTGTGTCTGGATGTGTACAGTGCCACAGCCTACCCCGTTGGTCCGATTTAGATGAAATTTAGCATGTATATATATAGTCACCGTATCTCCAGGTGTTTTTTCATTTTTTTGAATTTTTGATTTTTAAGGGTAGTTCACCCCTAAAAACCCTTAAAAAACGTGAAAAATCCAATTTTCTCAAAAACGGCTCTAACGATTTTGATTAAAATTTGATAGCTAATAGTGCACAGAGTAATAAATAATTTGACACCACCCGCATGTCTGTAAAAATGACGGTTCAAAAGTTATGGGCTTTCAAATGACAAAAAAATCAAATTTTTAAATTTTCAGCGAAAACAATAAAAGTAAAGTATAACTTGACTGGTACCATTGAAACCAGCTTAAAAAACTAAACAAATTAGTATTTTGAATTATTTGTCTACGACTAACTTTTCCAGAGAAAAGTTAAATTTACTGTCCACGATAAACGCAGTACGTTGTCTGAAAGCGCCCAATGTTATTCTTATGGAGAATATAAAAAATCAATTTCTTCCTTACTTTCCAACCGTTTTCCATGAAATTTGGTATGAAGTGTAAGGTCAAATCACTGAACAAAACCAGCTCAAAAAAGCTTGGTATTACCGGGGGGGGGGTTTCCCCCATGCAATTTGAACAATAAATTATTAAATGATATTTAGAATAACTTTGTAGAACATGATAGTTTTATTTCAGATTGTCTTTTTTAAATTTACTTAAGGGAGAAAGTATGTGTCAGTCCACTGGTACCGTTTATTTTAATAACTATTGCAACACCGCCGGAAGCATTTTGTGCGTTTCTATCTTGTTAAATAGAGTAGTATCCACTGATCTTTCATTTCAAGTTTTCATTTCTAATCAAATTTTTCTCCGTGGCAAAGCAATGTCTACTTTATGACGAACCATGAAACATGCAAAGTCATTCTTCATGTTTCTTAAGCCATCTGCATTCCATTTAAGGAGGGTTAAATTTTTAATAATAGGTATTCTAATTTTGAAGCATTGTGTAAAAGTGACGTGATAACATTAGAGATAAGCTTTTAGTTTGAGGGCATAGCATTTTTAACTAAGTCTAAGATTCACTGTTCTAAGTTAGGAAAACAATCATTCAACTCATTATTTGATGTTGCACTATGGTCATCTTTTGATGGATTGAGTGTGGTCCGAGAATTGGGCTTAGGTCTTGCAGAGAGTTTATTTGCTTGGGCATTGACTTTATGGGAGGTGGTGGAGATCGCGATGTCGATCGATAATCTTGCTGCGTAGATTCAGAAAAAACATGGGTGAGATTTTGATTTTTGATCGATAGTTAGGTCGTCCTTTTTGTTTTTAATCTAACACGTACATCTAACCGTACATCTGACACACCTTGTATCAAGTTTGCAAAAGTTTCTGGTGTGGCCGTATCTTTGGCAACGTGTGCATTACGGGACACTAGGCGATTTCTCTTGGACTCAACATGGACTACAGAATAGCATAATTTGTTTAGCTGAAAAATCTTTTTTAGCGAATTTCCCATAGGGAAGAAGCTATTACCGTATGTCTCATGGTAAAACTTAAGCCCGGGACCATGTTATTTTTTCGTCTTTAGGTGCCCAGAGTCTGAAAACAATATTCGTTAAAATTTATATATATATATATATATATATATATATATATATATATGTGTGTGTGTGTGTGTGTGTGTGTGTGTGTGCGTGTGTGTGTGTGTGTGTATGTGTGTGTGTGTGTGTGTGTGTGTGTGTGTGTGTGTGTGTGTGTGTGTGTGTGTAAATGGTCCGATCAAGACCAAATTTGGTAGATACGTGTATTCCTACAAATGCTCGGACTAGTTCGTAAACCAGACATATCGATCAATGGGAACGGGTCGTTTGGGGGGGTTTTGTACCCCAAAATTGGTTTTTTTGCACTTTTCACTTGTAAATTTATAATTTTCTAATTTTAAAAATCTACACAATTAAGTTCCTTAAAGTTGTTCTCTATCTTCAACGGTTACCGAGATATTAAAAAATCTAAACACAGTACATTGTATTGTGTGTCCAATGTTAATCTTATGGAGGATAGGGAAAAATTAATATTTCCCATATTAATCAATATTTTTGGATAAAACTTGATATTTAGCTTCATGTGGTTGAGATCGATCCATTTATGCTTAAAAATCATAGTTTATGTGTTTATCATGACAGCAAACCTGCATACTCTTTTCCCATATTAATCATATAGGGAATAGGCAAACTCCTTTATTTATGGACAGATGTTGATGAAAGTTGGTATAAATGTTAAGATGAAAATTATTTATGGTAGAAATGACTACTTTCAGTGTTACTCACAGCAGCAAACCTGCACACTCTTTCCCATGTTAATCTTATGGAGAATAGGGAAATAATTCTGTTGTTTATCAACAGATATTGGTAAAACTTTTCATATATTATTATTATTATATTATTGCTTTGGAAATTCGCTGAGTACGCAGGTCTGCTGCGACGGGGGTATTTTTATTCATTGTTCTCCAGAGAAACTTTGCAAATGGGATTAGGCATTTTGTCTTTATTAAACAATCTGGACACTAATTTAATTTTTTTAAATTAAACTTTGAGTAAAAATGCTTAATTATTTTCTAGGGACGATAAAGGTAGTAGTTTTGTGCCTCGAGTTCTTCTTTTATTTCATCGGGAGTGAGTGAAAAGGGACGTTTTCACTCACAACTTCTAACTTTTTATCGCCCTTTGCTTAGAAAGTATGATATTTCACATTAATCTCGTCATAAAATTTGGTTAGTTTACGGAAGTCGTTAATGGTCGAATCGTTAATCTTTAAAGTCGTGCCCTTGACTTCAGTTGAAAATTCATAATGAATTATGTTTTTTACGTATTTTACAATTTCCTGATAGCTATTTACGTCATGTACAAAAATTGGAGCATTCGATGTGCTGGATGGTAATGTTCCTTTTTTCAAAATTTAGAAACTATGGAAAAGGAGGTAAAGCGTTACAGTGGCTCTAATCTTTTTTTAATAAAAGGAAACAAGTTGTTAGGATTAATATTGTTCTGAGTGACGCTTTGGAATTGCAGTATGGTACACCTCAAGGAGGCGTATTAGGTCCTATTATATTTTTTATGTATATAAACGACCTACTTGAGCTCAAATTAAGTTCTAAAATATTTGCATATGCGGACGATACTGCTCTGGTCTGCTCAGCTTGGAATAGAGAATCTCTGAAATTAAAAATAAATAAAGACCTGAACAAAATATCAGAGTGGTTAACTGCCAATAGAATATTAATTAACAGTTCAAAGTCTAAATGCAAAATATTTTTTGATTTTGGCAAAGAAAGAGAAATGTTAAAAAATGATTTTAATCAACTGTGCCATAGACATAGTTTTTTATATGGTTGCTCATGTACACCTATTGATGTTGTTGAGAATGATAAGTACCTCGGGATGTATGTCGACAGATATTTGAAATGGGACCATTATGTTAATTATGTATCAACTAGGTTAAGAAAAATAAATTATGCATTGTATCATTTGAGAAAGAACATAGAACGTGAAATTTTGGAAAGTGTATACTGTTTGGTTTGAGAGTGTTATGAGATATGGTATAGTGCACTATGGGGGAGCATACCAAACAATTCTTAGGCCGGTTTTTATGTGTCAGAGGCACTTCGCATAATATTTAGCATTAAAACACATGAGAGATTATCTTATATCTTTGCTGAGGAACGCATTTTGTCTTTAAGCCAAGTGCATGTTTACTTCATGATTATGTTTATTAATAAATATAAGTTTTTGTATGACATTTAATTACAATTTCATTGTAATTTAATAGTACAATTTGATTGAGGAATCGTTTTCAGAAAAGAAATTAGCAGGCACCAATTTTGTAGTCTTGGCCCTAAGTGCTTTAATGATTTTGTAAGGTTTTTTGGTAATGAGATTTATCACTCAAGTATATCTAAGTTCAAATCAATAGCTTTACAATACTCAATGTATGTAGCATGATTTACTGAGTTTGTTGTTTCTCTTTAATAGTTGGCATGGAACTGAAACTGCTGATGATTTAGCTGTAGTGTCGGATTTAGATTGCATTATTTTGCTAAGAGTTTTGTAAATAAGAGTAGATTAGTGTGTATAATTCATGGCGAGTGAGTAACGTGTAATGTGTGTATACGTACGAATAAGATTTACTTTTTAATACTTTTTGCTAGACTATCTTGTGAAACCTGGTAGCGTCCGATATTCAAATTGGAAACCCGACGCAAACAGTCGACATACACATTACCGGTCCGTAGCTGTTTGAGTGTTATTTTTCCTATTTTTAAAACTAATTTTTAAAATTAAGAATAACTCCTTACTCCTACGTGCACACAAAACTTACCCCACCCATTTTCCGTCAGAGAGTGAGCGAACATTGAAGAAAAAGACTAGGTCTACTTCTGAAGCCATTTAACCTCTAAGGCAAGTGGTTTTTAGACATTTATTTTTAGGGTAAACAGTTTGATATTTTCTTAACACAAGATATCATGAAATCCCAAACATTCAAGTTGATTCTGTGCTTAAATACTTTTCAATTTATTTGGGTTTTATTTACCGCTCAGAGCTAACATGCTCTTGCAGATTTTTTTAAATTAAAAATATATTATATTTCTAATAGAAAGTATCCATACTCGTCCCTTCGTTGCCGCACTCAACGCGATTCACTTCCCGGTGTGGCGGGCCATGTTCGGATAGCTCACAGTGCGGGACAAGTGTTACTGGCGCAAATACGTTACTCTGTAGATAGTACAGTTAGCAATATCAATAATGATTATTTATTTTACAATTAATTGGACTTTTCCTATCGCTCTTGTGTTTTAAACTACACAACGTTTCTGGAGGTGGAAAAACTCCTCCTGTTTTCAAGCGATTACCTGATAATTTACATAAAAAATTTGAATCTTCAAGTTACAGATATTAATTATATCATGCTGTCAAATAATACTATACTTATCTATCGTGCACAATATAGGTAAGTATAGTAAAATTGTTGATTTAAATTCAACATTTCATGATTACTCAGAGAATCAAGTTTTATTTCAATACACCCACTTCTCCAAACCAAGGTGAACTTTGGGAAAGCGCAATAAAAAATGGTAAATACCATAGAAGTCGAGTAATGGGAATTCAGTTCTTTCATTCCTAAAATTTACTACTTTGACTGTCAGAATCGAAGCTATGCTAAATTCAAGACCTTTCACTCCTTTGTCTCATGATGAAGTCATGAATTAGAAAGTCTGGTCTTTCTGTGTTAACATTCAGACATTTTTCAATTGGTTCGCCCTTATTTTCAACTCTTATTTTCCCACAACAAGATTTTAAATAGAGTCCGTTGAATCGTTTAAAACGCTAGCAACTGGATCAAAAATTCTTTTAACGTGCTTGGAAAATATGGAGCCTTGACTACTTGCATACATTGCAAAAAATAACGAATAGACGATGGTGTTTGACGGGTCCAGGGGTTATGTATGACAACCACGCTAATAACTCTTTCCTACAGGGAATTCTTTAAACAAAAAAATTGTGGGCCCTATACAGCTAAAAAATTTTATGATGCAAATTTTGTTCTAGTTTCTATTAATTAAGTCCTCAGCATCGTATTATCCAATATAGTTATTAGTTGTGGATTCAGTCAAAAACTTGCCATTTGAAATATCTCTCATGTGCAAAACCATCGAAAAATTGATTTTAGTTCAAGCATTTTATTTTCCGTTTCTAAACAAATAAATCCAATGTTTTCTTCAAACATTCACTTTCAAATTTATAACTACATCTAAAAACTAGAAACTTGAGCATGTTTTGCTGATTAAAATGATTTTTATCCATATTTAAATTACTGGCTATACAATAATGGTGCATATAGGTGAAATAAAAACCCTTGTTTACAATTACGATACTTATTTGTTTAATTGTAAAACATGAAAATGATTATGCCTTAAATGTTGCTATAAAACTAAATAAGATATAACTCAGTGACCCCTCATTTTATCAGGAAAGAATTCAAATGTATCGGGACATCCAGGTGAACGATACCCCGAGACCTAACCAACATTGGCAGGCCCTGTCAACACATACCAACCTGACAGCGACAAATACCCACAACGATATTGTCACGGCAACATCCCCTCGTTTATCACGTAGTCCTTTACACTGTGTTTAAAATGGCTGAGTCCATCTTTTGTATAGCCAGTTTAGAATATTTAAGGTGCCAAAAATCTACATACACACAAAAATACAATAAAAATCTATGTTTGTTAGCTAAGTTTATAAAACATTTTATCACAGTTAAGAGTTTTAGAGTAAACCGCACAAAAATGGACCGATGAGGTCTTGGACAGCTGGTTCCCCCCCTCAACCCCTCATACCCAGCAGTGTTGCCATTTTTCATTTAGCCTATCAGCTGACTAACCACATGCTATAATAGAATAGGGCGATTTGGCAATTCCCAACTGACTCTCATCGGCCTATTTTCGTGTGGTTTGCTCTAGTAGGTTTTTTAGCTTGTTAATATTGTTGATCTCTGAGTTAGGATTGAGAATAGGGAAATAATTAATTATTAATCAAAGGCCAATTTCGTTACATCGTATTTATACAAGTGTATAATTTTAAATACTGTATGTTTATTAAAATTGTAATATAAATAGAATTATGTATACTCAAACAAGCTCAAAATCATTTATAAATATCAAAAATATCCAAATTATTGATCATTATTATTCGATTTATTTTATTATAAAGTCTTATAAAACGATAAAGATGGGTGTTTAGGCATTTTAAGTGTACAAGTACAATGTATAGGAATGATTTAAAACATTATAGACAACGTGACCATTATATGTATATTGAACGGAGGGCGTTTTTGGCATTTGGGAACCTCAAGACGAATAATAATAATTATTCGTTTCGTTATGAATCCAAGTACTGTGATGATAACCTGCTCAATATTATATCCATTGATATTATATTATCGACTATAAACATTTCAACCACATTAACCACTCAACGAAACACAGTAGAGTAAGATGTGTAAAGTTTCTATAAAACAATCAATTCTTCGCCAGGAATCATCCACACGGCAAATAGCTAATGAACGTTTGTCATAGGGATAGGTTGTTGAGTGAACGTCATTGCATCTAGTGCTATCGATCCCCAGGTTTGAACCAGCCGTTTATACAATCAAAAGGTTTATCACGAGTATGGATTGTTGAGTGAACGTCATTACATCTAGTGCTATCGATCCCCAGGTTTGAACCAGCCGTTTATACAACCAAAAGGTTTGTCACGAGTATGGATTTTTAAGTGAACGTCTTTGCATCTACCACTATCGATCCCCAGGTTTGAACCAGCCTTTTATACAACCAAAAGGTTTGTCACGAGTATGGATTGTTGAGTGAATGTCATTGCATCTACCGATATCGATCCCCAGGTTTGAACCAGCCGTTTATACAACCAAAAGGTTTGTCACGAGTATGGATTGTTGAGTGAACGTCATTGCATCTACCACTATCGATCCCCAGGTTTGAACCAGCCTTTTATACAACCAAAAGGTTTGTCACGAGTATGGATTGTTGAGTGAACGTCATTGCATCTAATGATATCGATCCCCAGGATTGAACCAGCCGTTTATACAACCAAAAGGTTTGTCACGAGTATGGATTGTTGAGTGAACGTCATTGCATCTAATGATATCGATCCCCAGGATTGAACCAGCCGTTTATACAACCAAAAGGTTTGTCACGAGTATGGATTGTTGAGTGAACGTCATTGCATCTAATGATATCGATCCCCAGGATTGAACCAGCCGTTTATATATCCAAAAGGTTGTCACGAGTATGGATTGTTGAGTGAACGTCATTGCATCTACCACTATCGATCACCAGGTTTGAACCAGCCGTTTATACAACCAAAAGGTTTGTCACGAGTATGGATTGTTGAGTGAACGTCATTGCATCTAATGCTATCGATACCCAGGTTTGAACCAGCCGTTTATACAACCAAAAGGTTTGTCACGAGTATGGATTGTTGAGTGAACGTCATTGCATCTAATGCTATCGATACCCAGGTTTGAACCAGCCGTTTATACAACCAAAAGGTTTGTCACGAGTATGGATTGTTGAGTGAACGTCATTGCATCTAATGATATCGATCCCCAGGATTGAACCAGCCGTTTATATATCCAAAAGGTTGTCACGAGTATGGATTGTTGAGTGAACGTCATTGCATCTACCAATATCGATCCCCAGGTTTGAACCAGCCGTTTATATATCCAAAAGGTTGTCACGAGTATGGATTGTTGAGTGAACGTCATTGCATCTACCAATATCGATCCCCAGGTTTGAACCAGCCGTTTATACAACCAAACGATTTGTCATTAGTGAGAAGTGTAGCAGTGACGGGTTTTGTGAGCGTGGTCGCATCGATCGCTATCATCGGTCCCTCGGCTCGACCCAGCTGTTTATACAACAAAATTCACGTATACTTGTTATATTTTATGATATCTAGATTACAAGGCCTATATTATCTTGTCACGATATTGTTTGAATTCTTGCTGCTAAATGATCGATCATTTGTTTATCCAACTTTGATTTATTAATTTTTTATTATTAATTATTTTAAAGTTTTCAATTGGTTATTGTTTTAAAATAATAATTGTTAATTTTTTTTGTAAATAATTTTAAACTACTCGAAATATCTAATAGAAAATTAATTATTTTTAATAATATAATCAATTAATTATTTGTTATAATTTGTGAATACTCAAAAGCTGAATTTTAAACTACTCGAAATATTGATCTTTTCAATAATTATTAATCAATTAATTATTTAAGTAATTAGGATTTAGTGTAGAATATTTTATAGATACTCAAACAAGGCTGAAGCGAGATACTCAAACAGAGAGACTGATCGAATCTAGTGACAGTCTAACATTCTTAACTTAAATCTGCACGTTTCAGGAGGCTAATTTTTATTAGATAATCAACAATTTTTCTCATCTTAATATGTGTACGATCAGAATAAATCATTTGTAAGATAAGGTCTCATATAAAAATATAAATAGAATTGAAATGTATCAGGTGAAATAAATTATGGATGAGAGGACTTCGGAATAACCCAATAAAGGGAAGCCGTATGAGGGTGGGTGGCCCTGTTGTGACACATGCGACGCGTTCTAGCATCCACCATGAGCTACAGGATTTGAAAATATAAATTTACAATTTTAATGACCACTGACCAGTTTACTATAGAAGACCTGCCGACTCTCTGCACAATAGGTTGATTGATCTAGCAATATACATGAAATCGTTTTAATTTTTAAAGGAATTTTATTAGTATAGGATAAACTCAAGTATAGACTTCTATAATTAATCGTAAGCGAAACGTTGTATTTTTTTCTTTTTCTGGAGTGTTTTCCACAATGATGATCATCCAATTTAAAATTGATTATTATTTCATATTATAACTTATTTTGAGAATAGTAAAAAGAATATGAACAAAAAATATTCACAGGGGATGAAGTGACTTTATATAAAAAAATTTAACTTTATTTTCCATACATCATAGTAGTAGCCGCAGGTGGTGGGGATCGTGCTCCGTTCGATGAGCGGCCGCCAGTAGAGCTCCATCAGTAGGCACTAGGCAGCCGAGGGGAAGGGCCGCAGGTGGTGGGGATCGTGCTCCGTTCGATGAGCGGCCGCCAGTAGCGCTCCATCAGTAGGCACTAGGCAGCCGAGGGGAAGGGCCGCAGGTGGTGGGGATCGTGCTCCGTTCGATGAGCGGCCGCCAGTAGCGCTCCATCAGTAGGCACTAGGCAGCCGAGGGGAAGGGCCGCAGGTGGTGGGGATCGTGCTCCGTTCGATGAGCGGCCGCCAGTAGCGCTCCATCAGTAGGCACTAGGCAGCCGAGGGGAAGGGCCGCAGGTGGTGGGGATCGTGCTCCGTTCGATGAGCGGCCGCCAGTAGCGCTCCATCAGTAGGCACTAGGCAGCCGAGGGGAAGGACCGCAGGTGGTGGGGATCGTGCTCCGTTCGGGAGATTTCGGTTATCACTAGCCGTTGTCAAACAAACTCGAAACCTCGTGACTTTCTGGACGAATCCTGGTGGCTACGTCGTGCAGTAAATCAAATTTACTTATTTTTTTAGTAAATCAATTAATTAATTATGAGACATCCTGGTCGAGAACATTTGTATATCTCTCTCAGATTTTAATATTATTCCACTACATCTTTATTTAATAACAGATTATATTGGATCTGATAGTTTTTGGTGCTGTTTCCCCGTAAATCTCTACCCTATACGCCTTCAAAGTGCCTATATTAATTTAATAGGAAATTTTTTACTCCAACATATATCGTTTATCCAACATATATATATATATATATATATAAAATTTACAACTGGATATATATACAACTGGATATATATACGATATATATACAGATATATATATATATATATATATATATATATATATATATATATGTATAATGACAAAACCTGCCATATCCTTTCAAAACTAAAAATTCTAAATTTAAAATGTGTAAAACATTTTTACTTTAGCGTTTGTATTATTAATTAAGAAATGATTAATCCAATTTTTAATAGAAAAATACTAGACCATGACATAGAAAGGCGAAGTATATACTAAATATTTTACCGTGAATACTCGTGCATTCTCTGTTCTATGTTACTGTAGTGATTCCTAGGAAGAGATTGAGGTGATAATAATACATGATTTTTGGCCCTGCAGTGGTGGTTCACCGCCAATAATATGGTACTTACTCCTGAAAAAACTAAGTACATACATTTTAGCTTGAGAAATACCTATGATTTTAACTACCCAATAATATTTAAATATGTTGATTGCCTGGGTCTCGTCACACACTGTGCTGATAAATGTGCCATTGTTGAAGGAGTTGATGCAATAAAATATTTAGGTGTACTTATAAACCAGGATTTAGATTGGAAATACCATATTGTAAAACTTAAACAGAATTTTTTTAGAACTTTTTTGAAACTTTTATCAGCGTAGTGGCAATTTACTGGAAAATAGAAATATTTATAGAAGCAGATTAAGGAATGAAAGCCACATTCTAGTTCCTCGATCTAATAATACATTTTCACCAAAAGTTTTTATTTTTAGCACCAAGAATATTTAATTAATTACCTACCGAAATTAAGGTCGGTTGTCCCTATCTCCGCCATGTTAATTTAATATAACTTTGAGGTATATTTTCTCAGTAACTAGACAACATAAATGAATGATTTTTTAAATTTTATTCCTTATATACACATCTTTCATGCCAGCATCGATTTTTTAAATAAGACTACTATTTTTTGTTCTTTTTTATTCAAACAAAATCTTAAAAATTGCATGTAAAAAATTGTTTACTACTTAATGAATTGTATAAATAAGCCCATGGTAATTTACTATGTTCATATTAAAGGTAAATTTATTTGAAACAAAACCCCAAAAAACAGAACTGAAATATCTCATGCCGTTTAGGAGATAATGTACCTTTTGTGGAAAAACACGGTTTTTGGAGAATTAGCATTGTTTCAGTAACAGCTGGGCAAGAAGAGCGTTACAAAAATGCCCGTAACTATGGTTACGGTTATCAGAAATTAATAATTCTTTCGCTAAAAGGATGGTAAATAAATTCACCATAAAGGTATAAAATTAAAAAAAAAAATTAAAAATTTTACCGAGTTAGACAACCCACCCCCCTTAAGTATGTTCACAATCAGGCTGTTTTTAATAATAGGTTAAGTACTAATTAATCTTTGTCAGAACAAAACTACGCACATTTTACATTAGGCGTACAATGGCAATAGGGACAAAACAAGCGTAGTTTTGTTGTGACAAAAATTTAATCTTTCTTTTAAAAGATAGTTTATTCACTTTCCTATACTAGTAGAATTAAATTTTCTACAAGTCATATTCTAAAGTTTGATCTGTTTATTGGTAAATCATAAAGTTATTGTAACCAAATATAAAAATGTGTTTTACTCCAATTTCAAAGACTTACTCTGGTTTCCTCAAAAACTACTTTTTATTATAGTAAACGTAACATGAATAATCATTGTAATTATTTTTTATTTGACCAACATATAAACTCGTGACTTCTTATCAGACAGAAAATAGAAAATGTAAATACATAATCCCCAAAAACTGTAAACTATTAACATGGCGAATAAAGGTGTTCATTTTTACAGCATATATTTACTTCATAGTTTTACATTAATGTATGATTCAGATGACATTGGATAGTAAATCATATTGCTAATAGAAAGTAAACCAATCAGCTGTAGCTTAAGAAATCAATTGTTTTGATTGTAGAAAATTTGTAAACAAACCTAGTACCCATAAGGTTAACATTAACATTAAAAACGCCATAAAATGAAAACTTATGGAGTTTTTTAAATTGTTTTTGCTAAAACCTTCCCGGATACATATAGAACAACTTCCCAAAATTTCATGGCGATCGGATAAGTAGTTTGGCAATGCAAAAAGGATATACATACATACATTCTTTTTTACTTTCTCCCCTTATATATAGTATATGGAGAAAGTATTGTTTTCGTCAAAACTTTCGAATTTGAGTTGAGGGTGGATATATCCGTTTTGGGGTCCCCTGAATCCAAAAAAGTGGGTTTTGGCGTGATGTCTGTCCGTCCGTGTGTGTGTGTGTGTGGATGTGTACAGTGCCACAGCCTACCCCGTTTGTCCGATTTAGATGAAATTTGGCATGTATATATATAGTCACCGTATCCCCAGGCATTTTTTCATTTTTTTGAATTTTTGATTTTTAAGGGTAGTTCACCCCTAAAAACCCTTAAAAAACGTGAAAAATCCAATTTCCTCAAAAACGGCTCTAAGGATTTTGATTAAAATTTAATAGTTTATAGTGCACAGAGTACTAAATAATTTGACACCACCCGCATGTCTGTAAAAATGACGGTTCAAAAGTTATGGGCTTTTAAATGTCAAAAAAATCAAATTTTTAAATTTTCAGCGAAAACAATAAAAGTAAAGTATAACTTGACTGGTACCATTGAAACCAGCTTAAAAAACTAAACAAATTAGTACTTTGAATTATTTGTCTACGACTAACGGTTCCAGAGAAAAGTTAAATTTACTGTCCACGATAAACGCAGTACGTTGTCTGTAAGCGCCCAATGTTATTCAAGGAAAAAATAAAAAAATCAATTTCTTCCTTATTTTCCAACCGTTTTCCATGAAACTTGGTATGAAGTGTAAGGTCAACTCACCGAATAAAACCAGCTCAAAAAAGCTTGGTATTACCGGGGGGGGGTTTCCCCCCATACAATTTGAACAATAAATTATTAAATGATATTTAATAATAATAATAATAATATAATAATATAATAATAATAATAAAATCTTTATTGCAGTAGACAATTACATGAATTGTATTGCAAAAGTCATTTGTTTTGGTACATAGTTTAAACTAAAATTTTCCATTCATTCAGCCAGTCAAACATACAGATTTGTTCATTCATTCACCAACCACTCGCCAATTAATCCCCCCTCAGGGCCGGGTGTTAATTTTGATCCGAAATGGTGGTCTCCCAGTCATAAGATAAGTACTCGCCTATGCTATAGAAAGCTTTTGAGACAAGGAATTTTTTGAGGCGAGACTTGAATGCCTTTGGCATAAGTGTGTTTTTGAATGAGTCTGGCAATGTGTTGACCAAATGTACACCTGCTTGTGATGGTAGGTGTTCAAAGACGGCCGTTCTGTGCTGTCCAGTTCGGAGATCCCCCCTGCCTCTTGTGTTGTAATTATGAATGTCTCTGCCCCGAATCCGAAAACATTTAAACAAACAGTGCGTAGCTGTTTAGAGAATGTAGAGACAGGGGAGTGTCAACAATTGCAGCTCTTTGAACGCTGGCTTACACGACTCTCTTCTTTTTAATTTTGATATGATTCTGACAGCCCTTTTCTGAAGTTTGAATTATCTCGTGAAGTCTGCGCTTGTGCAGGCACCCCAGAGAACTATTCCATATGAAAGGTGTGGAAAGATGAGTCCATAATACGCCGTCATCAGTACCTGAGTTTGGCAGTATTTGGATAGATTTCTTAAGGAAAATATTCCCGAGGAAAGCTTTGCGCAGACAGCCTCAACGTGGGTGTTCCAAGTCAGCCCTTGATCAAGGTAAATTCCAAGGAACTTTGTTGAATAGACTTCCTCCAATAGGGTGTCTTCCAACATGACCGATGGGCCACACTCAATTTCAGTGGGTCGGAGGCGAAAATTAATGAAATTTGATTTGGAAGAATTGGTTTGAAGGTTGATTTTGTTAAAATGTTGTACACAATCATTTATTTCATGAAAAGTGTGAATTTCCAATTCGGTTTTTGATTTGTTTCTGATACAGAGAGTCGTATCATCAGCGTACTTCACGAGTCGCCCGTGTTGTAGTGATGAGCCAATATCGTTCACGTATATCAGAAAGAGGAGAGGACTGAGAATTGAACCCTGTGGGACTCCATATCTCATGAACTTTGAGCTGGAGGCCTGACCAGAAATTTGGACAATTTGGGATCGATCACGCAGGAATGATTTGAGCCACAAATGTGGCACTCCTCGAATCCCGTGTGATTCTAAACGACGTAGAAGCAAGCTGTGGTCTACACAATCGAAGGCCTTAGAGAGGTCCAGGAATACACCTAAGGTGTTTTCTTTGCCCTCCAAGCCTTCCACAACCATATCAACAAGACTCACTACCGCGTCTGTAGTTGATTTGCCTTTTCTGAAACCATACTGGTTGTTTGAAAGCAGGTTATTTTTTTCTAGAAAATTCATCAATCTGACCAGGAATAATTTTTCAAAGATTTTGCTGAGGGCAGGGAGAACTGAGATAGGTCGGTAGTTATCAGCAGATAAACTATCGCCTTTTTTGAAGATAGGAGTCACCTTTGCAATTTTTAACTGTGATGGGAAATATCCTTCTTCGAAGGAAGAGTTTATTAACTGTGTGACTGGACCTACAATATGCCTTGAGCATTGTTTTAGCAGCCACATTGAAATGAAGTTAATGTCGTTTGATTTCTTTGGTGGAAACTGTCGAATAACTCGCGCGACTTCCTCCTCTGTGACAGGCACCAGAGCCATTGAGGCAACTGGGCCCTGCTTTATTCGGAGGGAAGCCTGTTGAGGCCCGTAATTGGTTTGACTCTGGTCAGCTACACTCGTAAAAAAGTTATTGAAGACTTCAGCTATCTTTGAGGGCTCGCTGATGAGTTGGTCCTTGACTTTAATTTTAAATTGATTGTGCCTGTTCGAATTTTTTTGTTGATTGATGATGGACCATGTTGTTTTTGATACGTTCTTTGAAGTTATAATTGCTCTTGAGATGTCGTAGGCCTTAGCTGCCTTTATGACTTTCCTATAGACAGTTCTATACCTTTTGAAAAACATTTTGAACTGTGGGTTTGTAGAATTTTTGTTAATCTCGGAGTAAAATTTTATCTTTTTTCTTGAGACAAGAATTCCTTTTGTGATCCAGGCACTGGATTCTTTTTTGGGGTTGATTTTGACTGTTTTTACGGGACAGCAGTTATCCAAATGGTAGTGAAAGTGATTTTGAAAAAGGGAGAATCTTTCCTCCGTTGACATTGGGAGGCTAATAGGAGACCAATACTCTCGTTCAAGGAAGGAATTTAGAATAGCAATATTTGAAGGTTTTGTGTCCCGCTTTTTGCATCGAGCCTGAGGCTCATGTTCGGGTTTATGACCACTGATAAGAGCCTCCTGGCCCCAGTGGTCTCCGATTGCAGTTGCGACCACAGATGCTTTCACGTTTGGTAAATTTGTAATTATGTTATCAATTGCTGTCTTAGATGTGGTAGTTACTCTTGTTGGTGAATTTATTAACCATTTCAGGCCAAAAATCTGCAGAATGTCAGTAAAACGCTTAGATTTGGAATTGTGGGGATCAAGAATGTCGATATTAAAGTCACATTTAGGGGAGCGCGCTGGTCTAGGGGTAGAGCGCGGGGCTTTGGTGCCCAAGGTCCCGGGTTCAAATCCCGCCAATCACCAATGGCTTTTCGCTATGTGATAATACCGCAACCCACACAGGGGTGCGCAAAAAGCCGCTACGGCTGAAGTGCCTTGGGAGAAATCCGCCCCTTTCAGTAAAAAAAAAGTCACATTTAGAATAACTTTGTAGAACATGATAGTTTTATTACAGATTGCCTTTTTTAAATTTACTAAAGGGAGAAAGTATGTGTCAGTCCACTGGTACCGTTTATTATATATAGAGATAGTACCTGGTGACCAAGCTTTGCTCGGATGGAATAAGATATGTATTATACAAGTTAATTAGCAAAATTAAAACAAATTTATCATTTGATGAAAACATTTATGTGGTTTAAATAAAACTGAGTTCTTACACCTTAATTAATACAGCATAAACACTGAGCAAAAATATAGTCCCCGGGTGGGGATCAATTTCACAACCTCCGGCTCATGAAACCTGAGCGCTCGCCACTGTGCTATGGTGTCGGCTAGGTTCGGGCCGTCGTTTAAGGGTTTCTGGCCAACCTCAATGGTTTTAGCCAACTTTATACTGTATTTAATTATCCATCCAGTTATTATTAGCCTGTGATCAACTGATTTTGTTAGAAAAAGAATGAAGATTGAAAAGCAAAAGAGAAATTTAATTTACACCAATTAATTGGTTTGTTACAGTTAATGAATACGTTTTCTATCAAAACACGAAAGATTTTGGGAATACCTTTCTCTGCTTTTATTTCGCACAGTTATTTTACCCTTTTAGTTTTTACAAATTGTTTAGTAATTTGATACTTTTTAATTTATACATAAAATAAACATTTATGCAAAACATCTATTCACATATTGTTCACCACCATCTTCGATCAACAACTGTCAAATAGTTATAAACAGAACGATGTTTTGATTTGTATTGTTTACATTTTGATTCTCCATAATCGTAATTTATTTTTTTAGATTTTAAACTAAATATTACAAGAAAACCGGAATTTTCCTAGACATTAGAACTCTTTTTCTAATCGAAAACTAGTTATGCTGTTTTTGAGTTCCCTGTGCAAATATATATATATATATATATATATATATATATATATATATATATATAAACCTTGCTCGTATTAAAGTATTGGATAACACCTCTTATTATTGTCCTCTCTCTTCTTTCTTTACTCTTTTCTTTCTTTCTTGCTTCTTCTTCTAATGCTATACATTTGTTAGCTTTAAATAGGCTAATCAAATATAATAAAAGATTCAAATTTGTTTTTGAAGAGCTATGTAGGGCAATTATACTGTAGATAAACCGCATTGGGTAAATACCTTTTTTCAATTTACATTGTGTAAACATGCGCATTTAAATTCTCTAGATTAAGTAATGGACTTGTATGATACATACGAGGGTGATTCAATAATTAAAGAGACAAACAGGTCTGGGGAGAAAACTGTTTGTAGTGTATTTTTGGCGCTTTTACAGCTTTGAATTGGCAGCACTGGGATAGGTCCTGATCAGTTGATTAATCAACGTTGTTGTGTTTATAACCTCAAAATATATTCTCTAGAATGACTAAAGTGCATGGTGAACATCGTTTGAATCGTGAAAATATTTACAAGTGGGTAGAGCAGTTCAGAAATGGCCGATACTCAGTGACGGATGAACACCGACATGGCCGACCAGTTGAAGATTCAACTCCTTCACTTGAAAATCAAATTAATGACATAATTCGTGCTAACCGCCGAGTCACTGTGAAAATTATAGTTGAAAAAGTTCATATGAGTGTGGGTACAGTTCACAACATTATTAAAAACAAGTTA
This sequence comes from Nephotettix cincticeps, assembly GCA_023375725.1. Taxonomy (NCBI): domain Eukaryota; kingdom Metazoa; phylum Arthropoda; class Insecta; order Hemiptera; family Cicadellidae; genus Nephotettix; species Nephotettix cincticeps. Next base: position 96,193,129 of record CM041791.1, on the reverse strand, counting down.
AAGTGCCGCAAACCATGTGCAAGATGGGTCCAAAAGGAGTTGACACGGCTACACAAGGAAACAAAGTTGAGAGTGTGCACAGAGCTGCTGGAACGTTATTTTTCCAGTTTTTTGTGATTTTCTTGAAGAGCAGCGCACAGCCATGAGAGAGAAACGTCGTGGACCTCAGAGACGAGGTGTGATTCTCCAACAAGACAATGCACATCCTCATACTGCTCAACAAATTCGAGAAACCATTGAAAAAATGGGGTGGGAGGTACTGCCTCACCCCCTTACAGGACAACGAGGATGTCAAGGTGTTTGTAGGAAATTGGTTCAAACACCAAGATAAAGAGTTTTTTGCAGCTGTTTTTTATGCCATTGAAAAAATGGGGTGGGAGGTACCGCCTTTCACCCCCTTACAGTCCCTTAGGGAAAGAGGTTCCAGGATAAACGAGGATGTCAAGGTGTTTGTAGGAAATTGGTTCAAACAACAAGATAAAGAGCTTTTTGCAGCTGGCATAAAAAAGCTCGTGGTCCGTTGGAACAAATGCATGTTCAAGGGGATTATGTTGAAAAATAGTAAAAGTGTTGTTTCGTTAAAATACAATTTTTCCCTTCCAGACCTGTTTGTCTTTTTAATTATTGAATGACCCTCGTATATCAACATTATATCCAATAACAGTTTCTAGAGGCAGAAGTCTTTGCTCTGTATACTAGCCAAATAACGTAGAATATTTCATTCTACGCCTCTTCATTCAACCACGCATATTTCTATAAGGAATTTTTACATTTAAAAATTTTTAAGCCTCTTCTTCAGTTTTTCTTGTATAAATCTCACTTGGGATATAAGGTTGGGGTTTTCAAGTAAATTTTATTTTCAATTTCCTAAAATCTAATTTAACTGTTAAACGGTGCCAAACGCCTTATTTATTTTAATGAGCCAAACTTCTTTAATTTGATTTCCTTTAAACTTACAAATCGGGAAAGTTTATCCCAAATTCTTTAAAGTTTAAATGATTATGTTTTTCTATTTAGTTGTGTGGACTTATATTTGCTGTAAAAAGACGGCAAAAACTGATATATGATTTATTTATAAAAACATACCTAGGTTTTTAGGTCGAACTTTTCCTTTTGTCGTACAAAAACAGTTTAAAACTATGATACAATTTATTTAACAAAACTATGCACTTGTTAGCGAATTTCCCATAGGGAAGAAGCTATTACCGTAGGTCTCAAGGTAAGACTTAAGCCCGGGACCATTTTATTTTTTCTTCTTTAGGTGCCTAGAGACCAAAAACAATAGTCGTTAAAATTTGTATATATATATATATATATATATATGTGTGTGTGTGTGTGTGTGTGTGTGTGTGTGTGTGTGTGTGTGTGTGTGTGTGTGTGTGTGTGTGTGTGTGTGTGTGTGTGTGTCTGTGAACACGATAACTCTCGTAAAAATGGTCCGATCGAGACCAAATTTGATAGAGACGTGTATTCCTACAAATGCTCGGACGAGTTCGTAAACCAGACATATCGGTCAATGGGAACGGGTAGTTTGGGGGGGTTTTGTACCCCAAAATGGGTTTTTTTGCGTTTTTCTAATGTAATTATTAAAATTTTCTAATTTTATTTCACCATTGGTATCAGCTTAAAAATCTACACAATTAAGTTCCTTAAAGTTTTTCTCTATCTCCAACGGTTACCGAGATATGAAATAATCTAAACACAGTACGTTGTATTGTGAGGCACAATGTTAATCTTATGGAGGATAGGGAAAAATTAATATTTCTTATATTAATCAATATTTTTGGATAAAACTTTATATTTAGCTTCATGTGGTTGAGATCTATCCATTTATGCTTAAAAATCATAGTTTATTGTATATCATGGCAGCAAACCTGCATACTCTTTTCCCATTTTAATCATACAGGGAATAGGCAAACTCCTTTATTTATGGACAGATGTTGATGAAAGTTGGTGTGAATGTTAAATACCCCCGTCGCAGCAGACCTGCGTACTCAGCGAATTTCCAAATCAATAATATAATAATAATAATAATAATAATATATGACAAATTTGGTCAAAATCTGTTGATAAACATGAGAATTTTTGCCTATTCTCCATAAGATTAAAATGGGAAAGAGTGAGTAGGTTTGCTGCTGTGAGGAACACTGAAAGTAGCCATTTATACCATCAAAAATTTTATTTTTAACATTTATACCAACTTTCATCAACATCTGTCCATAAATATAGGAGTTTGCCTAATCTCCATATGATTAACATGGGAAAAGAGTATGCAGGTTTGCTGCCATGATAAACACATAAACTATGATTTTTAAGTATAAATGGATAGATCTCAACCAGATGAAGCTAAATATCAAGTTTTATCCAAAAATATTCATTAATATGGAAATATTAATTTTTCCCTATCCTCCATAAGATTAACATTGGAGCCCCACAATACAATGTACTGTGTTTAGATTTTTTCATATCTCGGTAACCGTTGGAGATAGAGAAAAACTTTAAGGAACTTAATTGTGTAGTTTCTTAAGCTGATTCTAATGGTGAGATATAAAATTAGAAATTTTTAAAAATTACATGAGAAAAACTCAAAAAACCCCATTTTGGGGTACAAAACCCCCCCAAACTACACGTTCCCATTGACCGATATGTCTGGTTTACGAACTCGTCCGAGCATTTGTAGGAATACACGTCTCTACCAAATTTGGTCTCGATCGTACCTTTTTTACGAGAGTTATCGTATTCACAGACACACACACACACACACACACACACACACACAAATATATATATATATATATATATATAAATTTTAACGAATATTGTTTTTGGTCTCTGGGCACCCAAAGAAGAAAAAATAACATGGTCTCTGGCTTAACTCTTGCCATGAGACCTACGGTAATAGCTTCTTCCCTATGGGAAATTCGCTAAAATAAAAATTGTTTATGGTAGAAATGTTTACTTTCAGTGTTCCTCACAGCAGCTAACCTGCACACTCTTTCCCATCTTAATCTAATGGAGAATAGGCAAATGATTCTCATGTTTATGGACAGATTTTTATAAAACTTGTCAAATATTATCATTATTATATTGTTGATTTAGAAATTCGCTGAGTACGCAGGTCTGCTGCGACGGGGGTATTTTAATTTAGCCTTGTTTGTCGACTTGATTTTACTCCGTGATAATGGTGTAAAGATTTCTTCCTGCTGTACAAAAAGTTTATATAATTCATTCAACAAAATTACATACTGGCGGTTTTTGTGTACACTAGTATAATCCCACTATTGCAATGCTTATAGCTTTTACAAAAAAAGGGTACAAATTTCTTTTTTGCGGTACAACAAGGTACAAAACGCACTGTTCTGTAAAATTGTGGTGCCATCTATATAATTTCATTAAAATCCAATGTTGGCTCAGCGGCCCATTTACGCTGGACGGGAGCACCGTACCTTTCGTCATACTATATCTCGGGGCGTCAGAAGGCATACACCAGAGGTGTACAGGCAAGAGAAACTTCTGCGAGTGTGTCGATGTGAGGACCTGGTGACGCAACATGGTTTCATTATTGGTTCCAACTCATATTAGTCAGAGTACCTGGTGACCGAGCTTTGCTCGGATAGAATAAGACATGTATTTTACAAGTTAGTTAGCAAAATTAAAACAAATTTACTGCTCAATGAAAACATTTATGTGGTTTAAATAAAACCCTTTTAATACCCCTTAGTTAATATGGCATAAATACTGAACAAATATATAGCCCTCGGGTGGGGATCGATCACGCGACCTTGCATACGTGAGATCTAAGCGCTTAAGCTACGGCGTCAGCCGATTTCGCGTCGTCGTTTGTTTAAGAGTTTTTGGCCAACCTCAATTCATTGTTTTAGCTAAACTTATACTGAATTTAAATGTCCATACTGTTTGTTATTATTATCCTGTGATCAACTGATTTTGTTAGAAACGGAATGAGGATTGAAAAGCAAAAGATAAATTTAATTTACACCAATTATTTGGTTTGTTACAGTAGCTTCAAGCAATACAACGAATACGTTTTCTATCAAAACACGCAAGATTTTGGAAATACTCTTTCGTGCTTTTATTTCGCACAGTTATGTTTCCCTAAGTTTTTCAAATTAATTGTTTAAATTTCCATTTATTACATACATAAAATAAATATTTATGAAAAACCTCTATTCACATATTGTTCTTTGCCGTCTTCAATCAAGAACTGTCAAACGTTTATAAACAGCTGTTTTGGTTTGCATTGTTTACATTTGATTCTCCATAAGCGTAATGTTAAATTTTTAGATTTAAAAACTTAATATTACAAGAAAAACACGAATTTTCCTGGACATTAGACCTATCTAGAACTTATTTTCTACTCGGAAATTAGTTATTTCCAAAATTTAAAGAAAATCCTCGGTGCCGTTTTCGAGATCCGTGTGCAAATATATATATATATATATATATATATATATATATATATATATATACAAACCTTGCTCGTATTATAGTATTGGATGTACGAGATCGACTATCAGCAACAATCATTTTTAACTAAACAAAATTCAAACTGATCAAGTAGACTATCGATAAACGAGGATTTTAAAATGTGAAAGGGAGTATTTTTGGCTCTTACTTTATGTATGGTATACTATTACAGTATGGTAATACTGCCATAGTATACTTTGTATGTTTTCGTGTGTTTGCGTGTAATTGTGCGTCCGTGCTTGTGTGTGTGTGTGTGTGTGTGTGTGTGTGTGTGTGTGTGTGTGTGTGTCCTTATTTTTAACTTATGATTAATCCTTTTTGAGTCACCCCGATTAATGCCTAATGGTTCATTTGGTTATTGTATCTTGAAAATTACTTCAATTGTTATATTATTCGATAGGGCTATGCCCCAAAACCCGCTCTAAAGATTGTAGCCTGCACTCTCTAGTGTGCACACCATAACATGCAAAGCAAGAAATTTTTACACATCAGTATTTTTTATTAAACGCTACTATTCCAAAACGATTCGGAGCAGCTAAGTGGAGTTTTAAAAGAACCTCAAGGAACAGAATAGGCTGTTGCATTTCATATTAGTCTAAAAAAGGTCTTTGAATGTAAACAATAGGTACTGAAAATTAGACCTCAAAGGTAGTCATTCTAAAACGACGGGTTTTGAAGAGTTTAATGGCGAAAGTATTTTTTCGTTGTTTCATATTTCTGAGAATGGAAAGGTACATTTTGGGGCTCCTTAAATCAAAAAGACGGGTTTCCGACGATCTTTTCGTGTTACGACTCCGAGACCACACCACACCAATTCTTCAATTTTATAAAATTGGATACTAGTTGTACTTTAGTAAATGCCTAGGGAAATATTTGAATTTTAAAAAGGGTAGTTCATTCCTAAAAAACTAAATAATCAAGATTTAAAAAAAATAACATCTCTCTTTCATTGTAATAAAGTTTTTATGGTTTGTAGAGAGATTATAGCCCCAAACAATATGACCCCATCCGCATTAACGCCCAAACTTCGATAGGATAGGTTTTTAAATGTAAATGGTTTTATATTTCCGGCAAAAATTATATAAATCTCTTTGACCAACTTAAATGAATTGTTGTTTACCACCTACTAAATGTAATTGTTTCTAGATCATTTAAACTTTTTAAAAATATTGTTAAGTGTATATTAATTTTAATGTATTAATGTTTTAATGTAACTTACTATTTTACTGAGAATTCATTGAGCCGTTGTAAAATGTGTACTTGTTGTTAGGAAGTGTGACTTGGCCACTTGTAAGGAGTTCAGACTTGATTGCTAAGGAGTGTCACTTATTGTTAAATCGACTAGCCACGCCGCGCCGTTGTCTAAAGTGTGCGAGACTTGCAAAACCGCGCAAGAAATTTTTATACATCGTTTTTTAAATGTACTTGCCTAACGCCGCGCCGTTGTCTAAGGGAGTTTAGAACTTCGCGCGGCTTGTTAGGAGTTCACTTAGCCACGCCGCGCCGTTGTCTGAATGTAGACGGTAACGCCGCGCCGTTGTCTGAAGGAGTTATTGCCAGAGGTTGTCTAGGGAGGAGTGTGCACTTGCCAACGCCGCGCCGTTGTCTAGGAGTGTGCGAGACTTCCACCCGCGCCGCGCGTTGTCAAAGTGTATTAGTTGTCTAGGGAGGAGTGTGACTTGCCGCGCGCCACGATTGTCTGGGAGGAGTGTGCGAGACTTGCCAGCGCCGCCACGCCGCGCCGTTGTCTAGGGAATTAACTTATTATAGGGAGAGTGTGCGGGAGACTTGCAAAATTTAAAGTAGACTTGCAAGCGTTGTCTAAGGAGTGTAGACTTATACGCCGTTGTCTAGGGAGGAGTGTGCAACTTGCCACCCGCGCCGCCACGCATTGTCTAGGGAGGAGTGTGAGACTTGCCATTGTCTAGGGAGGAGTGTGCGGGACCAACTTGCCACCCGCGCCGCCACGCCGCGCCGTTGTCTGGGAGGAGTGTACGGGGGACTTGCCACCCGCGCCGTTGTCTGGGGAGGAGTGTACGGGAGACTTACCACCCGCGCCGTTGTCTGGGGAGGAGTGTACGGGGGACTTGCCACCAGCGCCGTTGTCTGGAGAGGAGTGTGCGGGGGACTTGCCACCCGCGCCGCCACGCCGCGCCGTTGTCTAGGGAGGAGTGTGTGGAGGACTTGCCACCCGCGCCGCGCCGTTGTCTAGGGAGGAGTGTGCGGGGGACTTGCCACCCGCGCCGCGCCGTTGTCTGGGGAGGAGTGTACGGGGGACTTGCCACCCGCGCCGCCACGCCGCGCCGTTGTCTAGGGAGGAGTGTGCGGGGGACTTGCCACCCGCGCCGCCACGCCGCGCCGTTGTCTAGGGAGGAGTGTGCGGGGGACTTGCCACCCGCGCCGCCACGCCGCGCCGTTGTCTAGGGAGGAGTGTGCGGGAGACTTGCCACCCGCGCCGCGCCGTTGTCTAGGGAGGAGTGTGCGGGAGACTTGCCACCCGCGCCGCGCCGTTGTCTAGGGAGGAGTGTGCGGGGGACTTGCCACCCGCGCCGTTGTCTGGGGAGGAGTGTGCGGGGGACTTGCCACCCGCGCCGCCACGCCGCGCCGTTGTCTAGGGAGGAGTGTACGGAGGACTTGCCGCCACGCCGCGCCGTTGTCTAGGGAGGAGTGTACGGGGGACTTGCCACCAACGCCGCGCCGTTGTCTAGGGATGAGTGTGCGGAGGACTTGCCACCCGCGCCGTTGTCTGGGGAGGAGTGTGCGGGGGACTTTCCACCCGCGCCGCCACGCCGCGCCGTTGTCTAGGGAGGAGTGTACGGAGGACTTGCCGCCACGCCGCGCCGTTGTCGGTAGCCGACCAGCCGGTTCGACGTCTTACTTTTATGTTATTTATAAATATTATAAATATTTATTTATTATAATATTATTTTATTATAGCTAATACTATTTTTAATTCAATTTATATACTAACTCAATCCCTTCTGTCCAAAAATTAGCTGTAGATAATTCTGTATTATGCTATAATTAGGTAAATCTGATTTTTGTATATCATTTGAGTTTGTGTGTTCAGTAAATAACGCATATATTGTTGATGTTAAAATTTGCTATTGGGCCTATGACAGCCCACAGTTTGTGAAACCACTGTTTTGACCTATTTCTCAAAGGGAAGTATATAACATTGTTTTATGTAATTACTAGCTGACCCGGCGAACTTTGTAACGCCTCACAGTAAACACATGTTAACTTTAAGATTGGCCATGTTCTGAAGTCGAATAGCAATACGGCTTCATTGTGAAAGGTTATATATTCTGTGTCGCTGCATAGTGAATAACAATACTGAAACAATAAAACATATTAATAACATTCCCATAAAACAAATAAATCTGAGTGGATTAATTCACAATTTTCAAATCCAATCCAAACCCAAACGAAACTTAACTGTAATACGGCTTTTATAGGAAAGATATACAACAGCTGATTATTATAATAAACGTAATAATATAAACATTGTAATTATCATATAAACACGTGATTTTAATCAGACAGAAAATAAAAATGTAAACACATAATCCCCCAAACCCATAAGCTATTAACGTGGTGAATAAAGCTCTTCATTTTTTACAGTACACATTTACTTCATAGTTTAACATTAATGAATGATTCAGATGGCATTGGATAGTAAAGCATACGGTATTGCTAATGGAAAGTAAACCAATCAGCTGTAGCTAAGAAATCAAATGTTTTCATTGTAGACAATTTGTAAACAAACTTACTCTTCATAAGGTTAACATTAGAAATTTAAAACGCCATAAAATAGAAACTTATGGGGTTTTCGAAAATATTTTTTCACTAAAACCTTCCCGGACACATATAGAGCAACTTCCTAAAATTTTATGGTGATCGGATGAGTAGTTTGGCAACGCATAAAGGACATAATACATACATACATACATTCAATTTTATATATAGAGATAATGAATATTAATGACTGTGATCGTTTTTGTATAATTGTATATAACTTGTTTTATTACTTTTAGAGGGAGAAATTATTTGTCAGTTCACTGATACCGATTATTTTGTGATTTATAGAAACTATAAAATCTTGTTTGCACCATTGAGGTCTCCGGTAAATATTTTATATAATTCAGTCCCAGGCTCTACCTGCGGCCAGTGGAATACGTCGAGCATACAGTAACATCAAGTTATAAATAATTCCCTTAGGAGGATACAGTGGACCTTTCAACCTTTTTAAGGAACGGTTTGAGGTGTTGTTTCCTACTAATTAAGCCCTTTAATTTGATGTAAACTATCTCTGTCATGCTATACATTTTCTCTTCTTCAATTCGTGGGCTTGTCTGTCATTTAGGTGGATAATTAAGTCTCTATTTAACAGTTTTATGATTAATATTCGAGTACAAGTTTATCGGCTTAACCTTTAAAGGCTGAATTGAAGAATCCATTTTTACGCCCTTTACTTCACTACTCTGGTTCTGTTACTCAAGGACTATTCTCTGATCAGTTATATTAAATAAATTGCAAGGGATACACCGGTTGAAAATTGAAAAAAGTAGAGTTTGGGGTTTTTAAGCTTAAACATTTTTGGTTATTTGTGAATACAAAATAAAAAATAGGTTCCTGGGTAGCTTCGATTTCTGGGGGATTTTTAAAAATATCCTGTCATAAACGTTTTAGCCACATTTCCTCCTTTTGTATTAAAGTTTAGAGAAATTTTAATCACGATTTGCCGAAATTCACCATTTTTACATTCAGAATTTTTTCTCAGAAACTACCACAGATATCTCTTGGCATTTTTACCACATTCTCTTGAAATAAAAAATGTACGATCTACGGTGTACAATGTAAAATGTACGATGTACGGTCTAAAATGTACGATAAGTTGTTTTGTCACATAAATTTAAGACATACATATAATTATTTTCAATGTTTGCAAGTCAATATTTTCCCAAATACAAATTTACTTATGTTTATTGCTGCACTGCTGGACACCATTTTCTTTACAGTACAGTGCGATTCCAGACAAAGAACAAAGTTGACACCCCAGCCAGACCTTGGACCCGCACTGGTCCAATTAACAACTTATACGCGTTTTCAAAGGCTCTGTTTGTTCTGAACCCTTAACTTAAGTTCTTTCAAGAATTTAAATCAATACGCAGAGTTTGTCTCAGATTTTAAGGTTTGTGGCTTGGTTTACTCTTATGCGATTTAGCATAGTACTTTTATTCACTTATAAGATGTTACATAAATTATTATAAGGTGTCTTACATATAATAAATATTTTGTGCCTGACATATTATAGTATTTAGGATGGATAACTTGAAATAATATTAATATTGAAATATATTACTATGTGGTTGAGGTTAAGAGAACATTAAATGAAAAAAATCTCGTAGACCCTATTAGGTTTGCTGCCACAAAGAAGAACAATTTTTATTTTGAGCATACATTAGATTTTAACGGTATAAAGTCGTATACCAGGTTGCATCAGACTTTTATAAATAATAAGGGGTGATGTCCATTTGATTTTTCTCCATGTTATTATTAACATGGGAGAGTGATTAAGTTGGTTTGCTGCAGCTAAGAACCTGACACTGCACCATTGTCTGCCCTCTGGGTCGGAGCCCTTTAGTATATTCATTTCAATTCTATTCTAGTGGCCTGAATCAACTTATAGTAACATTAGTGTCACCTTTGAATACGGCATTTCATTTCAAGTGTATGTAGTTATCAGCCCGAAGTTTCTTCTGATTAATTCTTATGAAGTTTAACCTCTCGGTTTCAATTTTGATGTACATGTCAACCATATATTGGTTGTAATAAGCCACGGAAATGATGCAAATAATTTACCTCCTCTTTTAAGACCATTTCTTCTTTTCATATTTCACCTTTGCAATTTGGCTACCTTTTGTTCTGGTGACACACTTTTACGCTGTTTATTGTATTTTTTTCTTTTTTTTCTTCACATTAATAGCAGCAATAGGATTATATTTGTTTTTCCCTCTAGACGCTAAAATATTCTAGATGTATGTTGTTTATTTTCATTAATACATGAACTGAGAGACTGTTCGACTCATCCTCACACTCAGACGCATAGTCTTGTGAGGATTTTCCAGTAATAATAATGTATTTGTTATGACAAAATTGTACTTTTTTATTATGGAAATAAACATATTGAATCTTGAATTAAGCGAAAACAGCAGAACATTGCTGCAGAAATTGTTTTCGAAAAAGGGGGCTTTGTAATTGGGTCAGTTTGAGGGGTGGAAATGGAGTAACTATCCTAACTAAATCATCATACGATCCGTGAGTTTCACTAATAGGCTATGCTGCAGTCTATCCGATCTACTCTTTATTATAATGTCTCTTTTTTCAAACTCTTGGCCTACAATAACTGCACCAACTTCTCCTGTTTCTGGTTCATCATACCTGCCTCTATGAGCATTGACAGGCTTTTTATCTGCATGAACGAATTGTCTACTTGGTTCTGTCTCACTTTCAATGGCACATTTAAAATCCATAATAGAGTTGTTACAATTGTGAAGCATATTAGGCAATTGTTGGACCAATTGTTTGCAATTGTTTGACTCCTCGTAAATTCTTACAGCGTGCCGTTTTTTCCTTGCTGTCATCACCGATAAAATACAGTTGTAAAAACTGATGGTCATCATTGTTGGATGAAGGCAATAAGCTACCAATTAAATTGTATATTTTGCCTTGTGCTTTAAATGTTGGCATAAAGCCACTTTCAACGATTTGCTTAGCTCCAAAAGATGTCTTTTAGAAAGCTTTGTTGTATTTTCTGGAGTGGTTACGGAAATGCTCACTTTCGGGATGGTCACCAACAATGAGGCTATGAAGTGGTTCAGGTCGCTTTTCAAGATGGCTTACGCAAACTCTCCCACTGCTGCAACACAACCCCTTTGACTCGTGTTTCCATTTTAATGCCTTGCAATAAATGCATGCCGGTACATTATTCTGGGCTCCAATCGCAATGTCATGGGCTGCAACAGATGTCATGGTCATATTTGAGTCCAGAGTTGGTGTTTACAGTCCACAGTTTTTTTTACGATGCTAGCGTTTTTCGTTATTTCTGTCATATTTTGAAACTGCAACCACGTTTACTTCTGGATTTTTGTGTCTTTTAACAGCCACTCAATTTACCTCAGGGTTTTCTTGCGTGTACTTCTTAACTGCAGATCGGTTGACTTCTGAATGTGTCTTTTTATACTTAGCTTCAAACTCACGTAGTTGTTTTAAACAAGGCAAATTAGAGAATCACCCTCTCCGCTTGGTTCTTTTCTTGTTTACATCTACATTGTCTTCCTTATGTTGCTTCATAGGGAGGTTCTTCAGGTTGTGAAGAAAGTTTTCATTTTAATCCCTCAGGTATTAGTTGCACTGTTTGTTCGGTGCCATGTTCATCAAAGTTTACCATTTCTCTTCCACTACTTGGTGATCTTCCAGTCATTTTGGCAGGTGTTGCCCCGAGAACGTCAAATTGCCCACTACTAAGACTTCCACTAAACAGTATATGGTACTCTGAATCTGAATCTTCTCTTCCAAAGCTCTGGAGTAAAATACTATTGTGGTGCATTATGAATACGCAGTGGTAAATGTCAGAAGCTGCAATTAACTCGCATGCTGAACAATATGTGGTTGGTTTTAGCATCTCAATCCGATAGTGTTCATGCCAATCAGCCGAAACGTAGGTTACAATTTTTCCCTGACTTCATTTGTAAACAGATTATTTCAATGAAGTAGATAGCATATTTCGTGAAAAAGACATGACCCATCCGGGGGCATTCGAACAACACTAAACAGAGAATGGTCTTCTCTGTAAAATACTAACTGTCCATTTCAAAAGATTTTAATAAAATATTGTAAAAAGTATTATTTGCAAAATAATGTGTAAAAAATAAGAGAAGAACACTACGAAAATCACTAAAATGCTCAAAGATCAAAGATCACAATTTAAACTGTCACCGTAAAACAGTAAATAAAAAAGATAAACAAATCAATAAAACCAGCTGCATATTGAAGTTTGACAGTAATAAATAAAATAGATTATCTTCAACAAATTTCTTTATATGAATGCCTTTTTATACCTAGTCCATTATAACGTGATTTTTTTAAACATATTTTTATTTTACAATCTGTTCATTAGAAAGAACAATAAGTAAATATTATAAAATTAAATAACATGAGTCAGAAACAAACCAGAGTTTGCACTAACATAGGAAAAAAGTAAATGTCAACTTAAATCTTACTGAAATCGATAACTGAGCTCAAGGACATGGTATCTCTGAAGACGAAAAGTAGATTCACTGTTGTCCAACAGATTAACTGCTAGATTATTAGGATGATTTTCGAGTTTAGATTGATGTTTCCTGCTGTATCTTGTAATTTCCTCTTTGACAGTCAGCATTTTTGTGTCAGCATGGATAACCCTGTTAGTAACAAACCATGGAGCTCGTAGAATCATCCTCAAAGTCTTTGACTGATACCTCTGGATAATATCAATATTGGAGTTGGAAGCAGTTCCCCATAACTGTATTCCATATAGCCATACAGGTTTTAAGATAACTTTATACAAAAGTAATTTATTTTCACAGGATAATTTTGAATTATTGCCGAAAAGCCAAGCTAATTTTCTAGTTTTCAAATTTAGTTGTAACCTCTTATTCCATATGAGTGCGCCAAGTGAGACGTCGGTCTAAATAGATTCCGAGGTACTTTACTGCGTCTGCTTGGGGTAGAGGGATATTGTTTAATGTCACTCCAGGGCAATTTTGAAGTCTCATTGTAAAAGTAATATGGAGGGATTTATTTTGATTTACTTTAATTTTCCAGTCATTCAGCCACAGGGATATGACGTCTAAGGCTGTCTGTAAGTTGTGAGATGCCTGTACAGGATCAAGGTCAGACGATAAGAGTGCTGTATCATCTGCAAATGTTGCAACCGTGATTCCTGGCGTTTGAGGAAGGTCAAAGGTGTACAAAATGTAAAGGACAAGTCCAAGAACACTGCCTTGGGGTACACCAGATTCAATGTTGTTCAGATCAGTGATATAATCTTCGTATTTTATTTGAAAATATCTGTTGGAAAGGTATGACTTCAAAACTCCAAAGTAAGTATGAGGTAGCAAGGTTTTTATTTTAAACAAGAGGCCAGCATGCCAAACCTTATCAAAGGCCTGTGCTACGTCTAAGAATGCAGCTGAACAAAAGCGTTTATTTTCAAGATCTTCCTTAAGTAAATTATATATTCTGTGAACTTGCTCTACAGTGGAATGCCTGCGGCGAAAACCAAATTGATGCGATGGTACTATATTTTTTCGTCAATTAATATTTGAAGCCTTTGCAGAAAGAGTTTCTCGAATACCTTGGAAACAACTGGCAGAAGACTGATCGGGCGATAAGAAGATACCTGGTGTAGAGGTTTGCCTGGTTTAGGTACTACAACAATCTGAGAGACTTTCCACTGTGATGGGAAATGTTCTAGCCGTAAAATTGCATTGAAGATTATTGTGAGCAACACTATACCTTTCCTTGGCAATTCTTTTAATACTTTCCCAGTAATTAAATCGTATCCCGGGGCTTTTTTAGCATTCAAATCATATTTTATTATTTTACTAACGTCATTTGGGGTAAATGACGTAATTGGAAAGTCCAGTTGATTTGGAGAATCATTGAATTCAATAATGTCCTGTTCAATGTTAGAGTTCAAATTATGTGGAGTAAACACTTTTTTAAAATATGAAGCAAAAGTTTCAGCCTTATCTTTACAGTCTTTTGCCCAAGAACCATCGTTTTTTAATATTGGAGGAATGGATATTTGGGGGCGTTTTAGATACTTTGTCGATTTCCAAAGGGAGTAATCACTTGCTTCAGTTGATGAGAGCTGAGAAGTAAATTCTTGAAATTTCTTGTTGTGTATATTTTTTAGTAACCTTTTTAGTTGTTGTGCTGCTCGATTAAAATTGGTTTTGTCCCTTTGCAACCTTGAGTTTTGCCAAATCCTGCGAAGACGTCGCTTTTCTGCTATTTTACTATTTATCTCCACTGGATATCTTATTTGAGGAACTACACTTTTTTTATAAATGGAGTTGCTTGCCAAGCAGAATCTTGAATTACATTATTCAAGTGTTCAACAGCCAAGTCCAGGTCTTCTGGGGATTTCAGACAAATTCGTAAGTTGATGTTTTGGTCAACTAAATCACTAAAATAATACCATAATAAAATAATAGTCCATTATAACGTGATTTTTTTTAATAGCTCAAAGTATAATCTAATTAGACTTAGATTTACACAGTTTTCAAGTCACAGACTTGAAAATTACATAGTTAAACTATTATTATTACTATGTTTTATTAAATAAATTAATATTATACTCATATAGTATTTAGATGTCTTTGGGTTAGTGATTTCTGTATGTTTTGCTTGCGTATTTGGCTTGACTCAATGGTAAAGTTCAAACACTTGCTTTTTAATATGGTAACTTGAAAGACATGTAGTGTAGAGATTTATGGGAAAATCGTCACAAAAACTATAAGACTTGCCTATTTTCAATCTAAATAATATATACAGGTATATCTGAAGTTTCACCTCTCTAGCTAGTCGGGATGTGGGAGAATTATTAGTGATGAGTGATTGAGACGCGTGCATACACACACACACAATCAAATATTCTATAATAATACTAAATAAGGTATCAACCTTTTATACATTTCAGAGGGCAAAAAGAAAATATAAAATATATACAACAGTAGATTATTATAATTATAATAAACGTAATTTGTATAAACATTGTCATTATTTATAATTTGGCCAACAAATAAACATTTTATTTTAAATCATAAAACATAATCACAAAAATTCGTTCTGAGAAATATTATATTTATACAGTAATTAGATACCATTGAGTGATTACTATTTTATGCTTGCTTCTTTGGCTTGCTCAATGGTTCAAATAAAAACAGCTGCTGTTTATATCTTAAAAGGTAAGATACATATGTTGGAATCCAAAACAAAATTATTTCCCCATAAGATTAACATGGGAACTTTGAAGGCGTACAGGGTAGTGATTTATGGGAAAATCCTCACAAAAACTATCAGACTTTCCTATCATAGGCCTAAAGAACCAGTATACCGAATTTCAGCCTCCTAGGTTATTGGGAAGTGGGAGAATTAGTGATGAGTGAGTGAGTGAGGGCTTTGAATTTTATATATTAGAAGATGTATAGGCCTACAATATATTCTATACTACCGGTACCTTATTTATAAATTGCAATGGTTCTATTTCGTGTAAGGACATGATTTCTCTAAATCTAAACTTGAAAGACATGTAGTGTAAGAGATTTATGGGAAAATCGTCACAAAAACTATAAGACTTTATGGGAAAATCGTCACAAAAACTATAAGACTTGCCTATTTTCAATCTAAATAATATATACAGGTATATCTGAAGTTTCACCTCTCTAGCTAGTCGGGATGTGGGAGAATTATTAGTGATGAGTGATTGAGACGTGCGCATACACACACACACACAATCAAATATTCTATAATAATACTAAATAAGGTATCAACCTTTTATACATTTCAGAGGGCAAAAAGAAAATATAAAATATATACAACAGTAGATTATTATAATTATAATAAACGTAATTTGTATAAACATTGTCATTATTTATAATTTGGCCAACAAATAAACATTTTATTTTAAATCATAAAACATAATCACAAAAATTCGTTCTGAGAAATATTATATTTATACAGTAATTAGATACCATTGAGTGATTACTATTTTATGCTTGCTTCTTTGGCTTGCTCAATGGTTCAAATAAAAACAGCTGCTGTTTATATCTTAAAAGGTAAGATACATATGTTGGAATCCAAAACAAAATTATTTCCCCATAAGATTAACATGGGAACTTTGAAGGCGTACAGGGTAGAGATTTATGGGAAAATCCTCAAAAAAACTATCAGACTTTCCTATCATAGGCCTAAAGAACCAGTATACCGAATTTCAGCCTCCTAGGTTATTGGGAAGTGGGAGAATTAGTGATGAGTGAGTGAGTGAGGGCTTTGAATTTTATATATTAGAAGATGTATAGGCCTACAATATATTCTATACTACCGGTACCTTATTTATAAATTGCAATGGTTCTATTTCGTGTAAGGACATGATTTCTCTAAATCTAACTAGATTTTAGTAACACGACATATATATGTAATTGAATATACAGTACAGTATTAATGTCCTGGGTCCGGGCTTTGCTGTGGGATAGGCGAGGCGAGGCGAGAAGGCGCCGGGATCGATCTGAGGGCCTCGCCTCCGAGTCAACCTTACGTTTGGTTACTGATTTATCTTTATAAGTATGTTAATCCCTTGGTTTTGGGTATATTTATTGAATCATAATTATTTTAACAGCCTTAATATACATACAAATCTTAGAAGTATTAAAAGATACGATATTAATATATCTTTTTGATATATTGAGATCAAAATATACGTTCGATTAAGTGTCAAAGAAACACAGAACCACCGATGGCCGATTCCTATACTTTCTGTTGATACATATAAACGATTTATATTCCAAAAATCCTTACCCCATGAGTTCTTAAATTTCTAAAGCTATTCATTTGGAAGCTCTAGTAATAAATAAAAGAGAATACTTCTTTTTACTGCCTTACCTTCTCATCCCAGGACTGTCAAGGCCATCGCTCAGAACCGTTTTACACATTACTTCAGGTTGGATTTGATGGGTTGTAACATTATCACTTTGACCCAAAAAAAATATTAACGACGATTTTTATAGACAAAAGTTTTTCCGTGGCTGAATCGTATTAGTATTTGAATGAATTATTACTAATTTTCTGGATATACTGCGGTCGAAGGAAAACCCCATCTCAAATATAAACTTACTGCCTCTAAATTAATTTACGTTTTATTCATAGTATAAAATCTCTCTCTCTCAAGAAAACATCGGTTATACACATCGGTGTTTTAATCTAACTCGAAGGATCAAAAATCAATCATGACAACGAGATCATGAAAAGTAATGGGTTTAATTTAAAATATGAAAACACTATATTTTTTACATTGTGTAGGTTACATTTAATGTATGTGGTAAACTAGGACAAAACCTAATTATTTATGATAGTTATTAAGTATTTGGTAGATAGAGTAAGAAAATAATAGATTAAACAACGCAACTTACAAAAGGTTTACAGTGGAGATGGAATGTTCGTTGTAGGGCTAAAAACTTGAGAAGCAACAAATAAAGCCACAGCATATCAATCGAGTTAAGAGAGGTTCCCCGGGGAAACGTGCATCTGACAAGCCATTATTAGCTTACTAGGCACTTGTTACCGGAACTCTGTAAATAATGCTCAAAACACATACTGTAACACGTTCCATAAACTAGTCCCGTGTAAACCGCTACACACACACATACAAACATATACATACACACACACACACACACACACCCATATATATATATATGGGTTAAATCCTGCAAACCAAGCAGTAATGTTATGTCGTTTGTATTATATTATAGAGAGCTATGTTAGCATCATCAAAATTAGCTCAAACAAATTTAGTCTTAGGCTCTTTACTCTATCAGGCCAGAAGAAATAAGTTATAAACCTCCTAACTTTTAAACTGCAGTTAATAGAAATGAAACTGATGACAATATGTCGAGGAAGATGTCTACAATGATTCTAAACCAGGTAAAATCAAGCGGGGGGACCTCAACGTTTTATAGGAGATGTCTGCCATGTCAGATTGTTTTCAAATTTTGGCAAATAATCCAAGTTACAGCAAATTCTAAAAATTTGTAAACTTTCCTGTTTGCGGGAATGGTTTTGAACTTAACTTTTAAGTGCGAACATTTGCAAATTTAATGGATTTTTTGTAAGTTAAATATCTAAGACCGGCATTATTCCAACCCATTATAAGAGTTAACTACAACCCCTATTTATTTTTTCTTGCAGTACCTCTCACTTGTATTTTATATTTACAGGATTCATTTTCAAAGTTACCAATTTTCTATAAAAATTAACTAAAAATTAGTATTTTGGGCTATTATTTGACCTGTGCCCAGAAAAAATTCAAATTACTGACCGTAATAAATACAGTAGGCCTAAATTCTCTTAGGGTGCTCAATGTTGTTTTAAGAAGATTACTAAAAATAAATTTTTTCCTTATTTATGAGCAGTTTTTTATGGAATTCCGCAGGCAACTTCGGATCAAATAACTCAATAAACCTCATAGAAAAAAGTTTGCTAGTTCGGAGGTAGAGGGTGAGTTAGATATCTCCCCCAAACATTTCTAAAATTAGTTAAGAAGGTAAGTGAAGTATTCAATTACTGACAATTGGCTAGAACAATTATTATTCTTGGAACAGTCAATTAGTTGAAGATTATTTTAATAAGTATAAAAAATCTCATATTATACATATACTCTAAAACAAGCACCGCACGAGCAAATTTTTTATGTCCAAGGATTTATGAACTTTTGTGAACACGGGGTGAACTTTTGGAGACGAGAAATCGATTAGAGGAGGTCTCAAGCCTAGAAAAAAATTTTGTATTTACTTCCCTGTGGGAAATAGGATAGATTATGGATCTAAAGGGATAGTTTTTAGTTTATCTAAAAAGATGTTCTTATGTTTCAAATCTATGTCAAAATCTGATTTTCGTCCTACAGCTCTTCAAAGTATATTATTATCGTTTCCGTATAGTTATCGCTATGGACCTGTAGTTCCAATTAAGCAGAACTATCTTATTCACGTTGGTTTTATTTTTCAATAGTAAAATCTCGTACACATTGTTTTTTTTATTTTTAGGTTAGTTTGAAATAAATATTTTGGAGCATGTTTAATTTAGTTTAATTTTACAAAAAATACCTTATGAAGAATAGTTCAAAAATTCAAAACTTGCTTTAAATATTTACAATGTTTAGCTCCATTCATGAAACGTGTTTATCAGATTATCTCAATTTAA